>LPNX010675567.1:4663-34925 GCA_001517045.1 Pseudotsuga menziesii
CATATGGAAGGCCAGGAGTCATATGAGTCGGATTCAAGACAAGGAACGGTCCAACAGTTTTGGATTATGCACACATCCCAATGTACGCGACTATAGAGGGAATATCCGCGTATGTATGCGTTTATCGGGGAAAAGGACGCGTATATCATTTTTCTAATGTTTTTAGGGATGGTCAATGATACATCAAAAGACAATAAATGGTCCATAGGGAATAATGAGTCTGCAACGGGATAAGGGAAGGCCATACAATGTGTGATTCACCTAGTGTGGTGAAATCCGCTATAACATAGGTTCGGTCTCCCAACAACCACAACCTCGACCAACACCACCTACCATTACACCAAAACCAAGCAACACTGCTAGTGTTGCTTACCAGAACCAAGCCCTGAATTATTCTAGAATGATGTCCCAGTCCGGAGCAACAACTTCTTATGCACAACCTGTGCCACCACAGCAGGCTCAGGCCATGGCTTGGCCAACATAGTAGTATGTGGGGAAAATTCCCACATTTGTGGCACCACCACCCCCATAAATATACTATGCACCACCAGTGCAACCAGTGCAAGCCCTCGCCCTCGCTCCACCCACTCCGTTGGGACAAGTGTTTGCACAAAAAAACCGTCCCAACAAGCCTGCCCCCAACAATCAACAAGGGCAAGCAAGAAACAACCAACCCTGCAACAAAGGAAATAACCAACCACAGAAAGGTGGTCAACAACCAAACCCTCCCAACAATGCTGCGGTAAACCGGCCAGCCCAAAACCCCCCACGACAAAATCCACCAAGACGCAATGCCCCGTTGCATAAAAACCAACCATGTACACTCTGTGATGTCTATGGGCATTACACATTTGAGTCTCCCCTCATGGCTCACACTAAGTAGGCCATTCAAAACAAGGGCCAACAAGCTATCAATGCTGCCAATCAAGCCCAACCCAGCTAGGCACCACAAGGACCTCCCCCCATGGTGCTTCAAAACCCACTGCTAGTCCAAGGATTGGTGGCAACCGTACCCCCTCCCCAAACCCATCCCAACACTCTGAGGGCACCCCCCACGGCCGATACAGGTGTTCATCACCTACTAGCCATGATGACTGAAGAGGTCAACTTGCAAACTAGATGAAATTAGTACGGTACCACTACTGAACATGTTGACTTATCGACAGCATCCATGTCTAAGAAAGTCAACCTACCGCTTCAATTACCCCCATTCCCGCGTGCCCTCATACGCAGAGTTGCCAATAATGCCATAGCTATAGATGAAATTAGCTATAGCATTGTGGATGATTTGGCCTGAACACCAACCTCCTTGTCTGCTCTTGAGGTACTTAAAATGTTCCCAATGCAACAGAAATCCTTACTAGATGCTCTAGGGGTAGTAGACCCATCCGAATCCAAAATTATCATCTTTGAAACAGAGAATGGGGAACCGTGTATGCCCTCCACTATCTCCTTTCAAATCTCGGTGTCCATTCGGAATTTGGTTGTGCACCGATGCATAGTGGATGAGGGGGTATCCACGTGCATCATGTCTACCTTGGTTTGGACAAAGCTTGGATCACCAATTTTGTAACCGTCCTGCATGACTCTGCGGGCTTATGATGGACATCCCACTAAAGCCCAAGGAATCCTCCCTCATGTCCCCATCATGTTGGCTGAGAAGATAGTCCTAATTGAAATCGAAGTCATCAACGCTCAACTAGAATACAACCTCCTCTTCAGGAGGACTTACATGTATTCCATGCAAGCAGTCGCATCAACTGTCTTCTGCCTCATGATGTTCCCCCACGAAGGGAAGATTGTGACGGTTGACCAACTCACTTACCATGATCCAAAAGGGTTAATAGCACCTGCCAACATTATCCCTACATCACCACCATTGAGCTGCAAGTGGAAACCACACACGCTAACATCATCCCTACAACCAACACTATGGTTGAAAACACACCAACCTCCCCACCATTGAATGTGGGTCCTGGGTTGTTTAACAATCCCACCATGATGACTCCTTTCTCGTTGGTGTCACCACCACCAACACAAAAGCAACCTGTATACTTGTGCATGGTCTCATCAAGCAACGCTGCACCCAAACAACAACCGCAGCCGTAACCCCAACCCCAACCACAACACCTTCTGCAACCGCAACATCATCTGCAGCTGCAACACTACGCACAGACACAACCACAACCTCACCCCCACATGAAACCAGTAGGGAGTTATCTAGGCTCATCTCCATTCCATACAATTCCCTTCCTCTTTCCCCCACCTGGTGTCATGAGCAAGCTGGTCATGGCCACCTTAAGCCTACCCAACTTTATGTTGGGGATCCTGGTGTGGTATCTTGATCCACCAGCTCAACCAGCAATGGCCTAGGTTGTTTTAACCTCGGTGCAACCTATCACGGTTGAGTCTCACCCTCCACCCAATCCGCACAAGCCAACCACTGCATCTACACTAGCACAACCCCAACCCAAAAGAACTAGGGGCAAGAACACCAAAGAAAATTCCCACCTTGTGCCATCTGCAAACAACAGGGCCATCCAACTCAGAATTGCCCTGAAATCCTAGTAATCCATGCGCATCTGGATGCCATGGATACGAACAAAAACATCCCCATGGTTGAACTCCCAACCACACTAGTAGTAAGGAACAAGGCATTGAGGACAAACCATGCTTTTTCCCTTTGCAGCTTGTATGGACATTACTCCCACCATTACCAAGACTTACCTAAGTTTTGAATGGCTCTCACTGACCTCCGTCACCATTCCCTTGAGTCTAATATCACCTTGATCAAAGAAGATCACCCTCCACCACCTTCTTCAGACACCATGTCCATTTACATGATGTCCACTTCCATCGACCCGCTCATCTCCTCCTCCATCGACAGTCTATCAGACCTATCTCTTCGTTGCTTCAACAACGATGAGGAGATACTTGAAGCTCTGACCACCACATAATACCCATGGGATGACATGCACCATCGCTCGTTCTTCCTCCCAGAATAACTTGTGTCGTAGTCGGACTAGTTTTCTATGGAGACGAAAGATTTCATCCATGGGAAGGTTGACTGGTTCAAGAACCCAATCCCAACACCTGATGCCTTCGAAGAAGGGAACATGGAGAACATTTCACCAACCATTAAAATCAACATCTCAACGAATTTTGAGATTGTTGAAGAAGTCATTCTGGGGGCATCATGCTCCCTGGAAGAGATCGATGCCTACACAGCTCTCTTCCAAGAATTCTGTGACGTCTTTGCTTGGTCATACAATGAAATGCCCAGCTTAGATCCATCCAACATGGAGCACCACATCGACACATGGCTTGATGTGGCACCTGTATGACAAAAGCAACGGACCATCCATCCATCCAAAGTGGCTGCAATGAAAACTGAGATAGAGAAGCTGCGCACAGCCAACTTCATTTATCCCATTGCATACACAACATGGGTTTCTAATCCTGTTCTCATGAATAAAAAATAGGGTACTATTCACATTTGCACAGACTTCCATGATATCAATGGGGCATGTCTCAAAGACAACTTCCCCACACCGTTCATCGACCAGATCATTGATGCTTGCGTCGAACATGAAGCCTTTTCCTTCATGGATGGTTTTTTTGGGTATAACCAAATCCAAATCTAGAAAGAAGATCATTACAAAACGGCATTTACAACCCCATGGGGAACATTCACGTATCGATTCATGCCCTTTGGCATAAAAAACACTGGAGCCACCTTCCAGCACGTCATGACATATTGTTTCCATGACCTAGTCCACATCATCCTGGTCTAATTGGATGATCTTACCGCTCGATCACCAAAACAAGCACAACATATAGATGACTTGCAGAAAGTATTTTTACGTTGCCGCAAGTACAACATCCACCTGAACCCCCTCAAGTGCATTTTTTGTGTCCCAGTAGACCGTCTACTCAGGTTCATTAATGTATCCCACAAAGGGATAACGGTAGATCCACTCAAAGTTTAGGCCATCCTTGCTCTTCCTTCCCCAAGAACTCGACACCAACTGCAAATCCTACAAGGAAAGTCCAAATTTCTTCGTTGCTTTGTGCCAAAGTATGCAACAAAATCTTATGGATTCATTCACCTGCTCCACACAAAAATCCCCTTTGTTTGGGATTAGCAAGCACAAGAATCATTTGATGCACTCATGCAAGCCCTGGCTTCTGCACCATTACTCTTAGCACCAGATTTCACTTGAGTCTTCATCCTCTATGTGTCAACCTCGGAAAATACCATCACTGGAGTCTTGGTCCAAGAAGACGATGCTCGCCATGAGCACGTAATTTACTACATCAATCAGAAGCTAACAGGACCCCCACTATGATATTCACCGAAGGAGAAATTGGCCCTCGCCGTCATCTTCTCGGCTCAGAAATTACGCCACTACATCATTGCAAACCATATTCATGTAGTGGATGATTCAAACCCAATGTGGTACCTCTTAAGCCGTTTCCTTCTACAAGGTCGAGCAGCTAAGTGGGTAGTCGTCCTCCAAGAGTTTGACCTAGAGTTCGTGTCTCCAAAAAGCACAAAGGCACTCGCATTGGCCACGCTCATGACCGACCTGCCCCCATTAACCGGGTCATCACCCACCAAAGATGATTTCCTATTCATCATATCCACAGATGACCCATGGTATGGGTACATCCTTCTCTATTTACAAACACAGAATTTCACAGTGCACTTCAACCATGATGATAGGCGATGCATCTGACATCAAGCCATTTGTCACTTGCTGATTGGATATGTTCTGTATCGTCGAGGCATTGACACCATCCTACGTCGTTGCCTCACTCGTGACGAGGCCAAGACCATCCTCAACGACAGTCATAGTGGAGTCTATGGTGGTCACCTTTCAGGCCTATCAAACTCCCAAAAGATTCTACGCGACGGCTATTTCTAGCCCTCCATCTTTGTTGATTGCATAGAGGCAGTCAAACATTTCCGCAGCTGTCAGCTTTTCGCCCCAAAGGCAAGAACCCCCCCTACACCATTACACCCCATAGTCACAGTCGGGCCCTTCTGCAAATGGGCAATCGACTTCATGACCATTAACCCCATTTCGGCTAATGGCCACAAATACATCATCATGGCAGTCGATTACTTTACCAAGTGGGCTGAGGTGATGCCCACATTCGATTGCAAAGCAGAAACCGCAACACATTTCATCTTCAACTATGTTATTACACAATTTGGTGTCCCTAAACAACTAGTTTCATACCATGGGGCACACTTTTGAGACGCTGTATGGGCCAAATTATCAACCATGTTGAAATTCGAACACCAGTGCTCATCATCCTACTACCCCCAAGGAAATGGCCAAGTGTAAGCAGTCAACAAGATCATCAAAACAATGCTCCAAAGGATGGTAGGAAATCATAAAACCAACTGGCATCACATGCTATTCTCCGCCCTATGGTCTTATGACACATCCACAAAAAATGCAACCAGTTTTACTCCTTTCCGCCTAGTACATGGAATTGAATCAGTACTCCCTATAGAGAGCCAAATCCCATCCCTTCGCCTGGTGGTAGAACTCCTCCCGGATACTTCACCTTTAGAAGAAAGTCTCCTCCAACTCGAGCAAACCATAGAAGACCGTCGAGCTTCCCTTCAAGCCATCGAAGCAGCAAAAACATGATCAAATATCCACTATGACTCCCACGTCCATCCTCGCACCTTCAACAAAGGCGATATGGTTCTAGTCTAGAACCAACCCAACAATAAATTGGGCAAAGGCAAGTTTGAATCAATGTGGTATGGCCCATACGTCATCTACCGTTTCCTTGGAAAAGGGGCATACACCCTCATTGACTCTACTGGACAACTCTTGGAGAACCCCCGCAATGGGATCTACCTCAAGAAATTTTACGCTTAACATCACCAATGAGTCACTTCATTTTATTTTCTTGTTTTCCAACATTTTGTAGCACAAATCAAGGGCAACACCATCCGCTGCTAATCCAAAGTCACCCGGAACTAGTTCGAGACACCTCTCACACCTCTGGGCTCAAGTTTATATCTCTTTATGAGACCATTGTTTCATCTTTAATAAGTCAATTTTGGGACCATTTCCCACAAGTCTCCTTGATTTATGAGCCATGACATGACAATGCGAGTGTCTATGGACCTGTACTTGTATCACACCTCCCGACCGCAACTCATGCGAGTCTTCGGGCCATCGCCTGTTAAGGAATGTAATTTTACTTTTATTTTTGTATTTATATTTATCTTTTCCACCACACCTTATGCGGACCTATGGACCACTATCCACAAAATGATTTCTTTTTCTTACATGTATTCGACATATAAATGCCTCTGGACTTGTACTTACACCATGTGTAGTCAAGTATATCCACCGCAGCACACACACATGTTCTCCTGACCTCTATCTGAGAGCCACTTCGGTTTGCGTGCCTCTTCTGCACCGAATCATGAGCCTCTTCCATGATCTATCCCATGCATATATTGGTATGTTTGAGAGCCTTCTACTCCGTCCATACTGTGTGGATGACCTTTGGATGTCTGTCCACCATCCTGACATGGGGCACTGCATGTGCCACTGCAATCGGTTGACCACTTTGGAGTTTTGTTTAAGCTCTTTTCTGAATCCTTAAAACAATGAAAATATTGCCGAGCACAGCTGCTTCCTTTCCCGCTCGTTAAAGTATAGGAAAGGGCATGTACATCATCTCATTTACCTCCTTTTGCTGACCATGTATACCATCAATTGAAAAGGACCTCCTTGGCACACTCAAGCCAAGATCATACCCCTCTACATACTTTTATGCTTTCTTGGGTAGAGGGGCTGCACTTTACGAAAAAGCCCACCACAGGTTGTCGTTAAACTCTTTTTCGGTCGTCTCAACAAGAAAATATTGCTGAGAAAAATTGGTTTCATTCATGCTCGTAAAAGTATATGAATGACCATCCAGTTAGTACAGGTTTAACCTTTTTCGGCCTGATTGGACTACCAATGGTAAAGAAGTCTCTCATCCCCTACAGGATGGGTGAGCTTTCCTATGTATACTTTTATCCTTTTTCGGTCACAGGAGACTACCAATGAAAAAGAGCTCCCTCTAGAGTCTTCTTCGTGCTTTCAGAATCTCTAAAAGTGAAATCACCATCGGGCATTTACCTTCTCGGGCTCACCAAAAATCCATGAGATCGTGCAATAACGGTGTCCCTAGACACCTCCCCACATCAAACAGTTTGGCAGCATTCCCCCATTGGGTCGCCTTTGTTCAGAGTACTCTGCAATGTGTCTTCCTTGGATCCCACCAATATCAAAAGAGTCTACCTCCTCCAAGTATTTCCCATTTGCAGTGACATCCCCGGTATTATAGCTATGATCCCATTCACATGAGTCAGTTTCATTTGCTACTTGGTCTGCCATGCCGTCATACTCTGAACAAAGGAAGTTTGAGTCTCCCACACTCCACCTACCCCTGTTTAGTTCCTTCCCTTCCCTCACCCCCCCCTAATTCAGTGAGTCAATCTACATAATTCTTCACACCTTTTGGTTATCTCCCTCGTGCTCCTGGTCAAGGAAACATCATTTCCTTGACTAGGGGCAAGTCTCCCTCTGTCGATGCCAACACACATATTCCAGAGGATAGACCCAGAGGTCCCTGTACCTTGGTTTCATTGACATCATTGATGAGTTCCTTGAAACACTTGAGAGGAGTCCTTAGTGCCTCTCAGGATGGTTATTTCTCATGCACTCGACTTCAACTCCATCATCGCACCATTGAGATTCATGCAGGGTTTGTTCCACATAGTACTTGGTTGAAGACCCCGGATGTCACCTAACTCTAGCACATTGGTGATTCCACTCGAGGGACCTGAATAGGTTATGTCCCTTGTGATTTTCATGTTGCAATGGAGACAGTGATCTAAAGTCCCAGCAGTGCTTCAATATACCTTTATGATTGATGCAGCATACTTGTACCACAGAGACTCTGATTTTCAATCAGCAAGTCCACATAACTATGTACCATTACAGATCCAGTAGATGGTCAATCATGAAGATATAACATTCCATGAGAATGCCATGGGTCCAATATACCAGATCAGTATTGTATTTTAGCCTCACATGGAGGCAACCATTATTGTACCATCGGTTGTATATGATCAGTTCTTGTATTTTAGAGCATAGATCAAATTATTCTATTGACATTGTCACGAGCATGGGGATGCCTGCCTCATCCATATACATGTCACACATTATTTGTATCTCATCCATTGATGGGAACCACATTAATACAAAAACCAAAAGCCACCATGCCCCATCCCTAGAAGCACCACCTCTGCGTAGCAAATCCTATGATGTCCGTCGGCCATACGTTGAGATCCTGCCCTTGCACATCAAGGGGCAATCTATTAACCCAAAAATCCACCAGTAAGCTCTTAATGGCCTACACCACCCAAGGACACCATCTCACAACCCTCATATCCCTCCATTAGACCCCCACACCCTCAAAATAGCCTAAGGATGAAGAAAAAGGGCTAAAAACCCCAAAAAGGAGCCCAAAATAGCCTCCTAGGAGCTAAAGCCCTCAAAAAGGGGCTCAAACCCTAAAAGGGGCTAAAGTTAGGGCTGAAGGGGATAAAAGCCCAAAAAAGGGGCTAAAGCCCTGACCAAGGGCTTAAAACCCTAAAACCCCTTGGAAAAGCTATAAAAGGAGGGTGGGGGTCACTCTCAAAACACTTCTCCCATTGCCTATTGTTATGTTGCCCGTGGATGCTTTGAGACCTTTGCCTCTCAAACCACCCCCACTCCCTCTCCTCCATCTCCATTTCCATTTGAGCCATTGCTCCCCAACCAAGAGAGAGAGGCTTCCACAAGCTAGGGCATGGTGGCCCATTCCCACTAGAGAAGGTATACTTATGCTTTCATGTTTTGCTTCTTAGTTATTTAGTTTGCTTTGATTTCTAAGCATTGTTTTTATTTGCAGGTTTTGCTTAACATTGTTTGCAGGTTTTTCGATTGTAACTTAGGTTTATTTTGCAGGTTTTGAAGGTGGAACCCTAACCCGTGTTTGCAAAGGGGTTGGTCAACATTGCTTCTATTTCTTTCTGTCATTAGCTTAGCCTTAGTTTAGTTTACTGTTATTTACGCTCTGTTTTATTTTTTGCTCCTAGTTTACATTTCCGTTTCGTTTTTCTGCATTTACCATTAGCAGGAACCTACCTTTCTGTCCTATAGATAGAAGGGAGCCATTCCTACCCCTGTAGCAGGGAGAAATCCTTGCTACAGGCACAACCCAGAAAATGCCATAGTGCCTCTAATTATGAAATCATCAAGTAGAATGAATAGAATTTGTAGTTACATTGGCATTCATTTTCTGCATTCTGTATGGAGACACTATTACATGTGTATGTTCCACAAATATTTGTCTTAAGTGGTTAAAGAAATATAGGACTAGAACCTTAGTTTGCGAGATTTTTCTCATTCCTAGCGTATTATATAGTATATACTATAGACACCTTCCATACCATTTTAATGTTAGGTTGTAAAGTGAATTTTAAAATTTCATATCGTGATACTCATAGAGCTTATTGAGCTATGCAAAATACATATAAGATCCATTATTTAAGTTTTATGTTCCTTCAAAACTGAAACTCATAGAGGTTACTTTAACTTCACATTTATAATGATGAGCATTTGTTTGAGTTGAGATGCTTTCACATAGATCAAACTGTATAAGTTCACTTTTCAACTACATTTTGTCAATCATAGGTCTGCTAGATTGCCTGAGGGTTTCCTTTTGTATAGTTGCTCAGGTTTGATCACTATTCACTCGGCAACACTTTTTTTGTTTTCCTTTTCATAGAGGCTAAATTATACAAAATATTCTAACATTTTTACATGGGGAACATGGTCTAACACCACTTTCCTTGGACATTTGCAACATTGGTAGAGAAAAGGAAGGTCTTGTGCTGACTAGTATCATGCAAAAAGGATTGCATTAGATGTAAAGTGGATTGTTATGGCCCTAACATGATTATGGATTTAAGGGTCATTTGGGATTTGTGATGTTGTTGTAGGGTTAGTTTTCTTCAAAAGGAATGGCTTAACATATCAAAAAATAATTTGGAAAACTAAAGAACTTAATTAGGAATTTAAGGAATAATAAGACCATTCTTGTCCATTTTTTCGTTAATATTCATACTAGACTATTATTCACTGATGGATTTGTGGTTCAGTAGTGGAGGTGGAAACTTGCAAGGACACCCACTGAGGTACAATTCCTCGGAGGCATATGAATAAGTGATTGGGGCTAGGTGGTCATTCTAGAATATTTTGATGGTTCACCCATCGAGTTCTCTGAAGCGGTCATTTGTAATACTAATTACATTCTTTGAGATTAAAGGAATAACTTTAAAAATTAAAAGGAAAATAAAAAACTAGAATAATATCTACTCTCACGTACCATACCTTCGCAACAACTAATGGTCATAGGCTCACATTATACATTGTCCCTTGCCTATTGCAGCTGCACATATTGGGCATAACTTACATGCACAAACCATTCTTGTAGTTGAAACTTTAAATTACTACTCATAACCTCATTAGAGTTCCAACATAGCACCACAAGAATATACCGATTGATATCTTATGGTAGCACCAACATATAGATTATCGCCATTTGTTTATGCCAAATGCTTGTATCGAATCTATGATTGTTGATTCTCTTTACTCTCAAATCTTTGATACTTAGGTAAAAATATAATAAAATAATTTCATGAATTAATTTTAGTAATGCCTTTGAATATTTGCAATGTTTTCAAATGCTATGAATCTGATTTTGTTTGCAATCTTGATTTGGATCCTTCCAAGACAATTGGCATAAAAGGTTGGGTTAAACAAGACAACTGAAATATAGGGCTGGGGAAAACATTACCCCATAAACATACAAATTTATAGAAGCACTATTCAATTCCTTACATTTCCAATAGAATTTTTTTATGGTGCATTTCCATCTTTTCCATTTCCAAAACCGAAGCAAAGCAAGAGAGGTAGATGTAGCCACAAAACAATATGATATATGATGAACTAGTAGGGTTCTAATTTTCCATCTCAATAGGTGGAATAACATTTTTTTTTCTCTTTATGGTGTTTGACAAGCTAGAAGGAAGAATAATGCTTCCACAATTAGTCCATTGGGAATCAATATTCCTAGCTCAGATGTTTTTAATTTGCAAGAAAACTTCACATTATAAATTTTGGTGATTTAGAAAATTGCCCGGTTGTTTCTACCTAGTTTTACATTTTTAATATTCTAATGGGTTTAGAAGCCTTTTTCAAACATTTTATGTAAAGAAGGAAAAATTTTCAGGCTATTTTCCCCTAATTATATGGCTTCCAATCCATTGCCATTTTTTTTCAATGTACATGTTATTAACTTATTGATGTTGATCTCAATGCAACTAGATGTCCTAGTTTGATGCTTACACTGTATAGTTGGGTAATTGTATACCCCATAATTGTTGAGAGAATGGATTTTTATAGTCATAGAACCAATTCCATGATGCACACAATGGACATATTTGACTTTAAATCACACATGCACACATCACACAACTCCCAAAGGAGGGAAAGAAGGTCAAGATGCATATACATCACATAATGAATTTAGCAATATGTTAGTAGGAAAGGGCATGACCATTCGACCCATCTTAATTGGGACAAGCTTCATGGCATATAAGGACTTTTACACCCCTGTAAAATGTGGTTCTATATTGGTAATATGCTGAAAGTAAATGACTTGTATATGTTGATTTCAAGTTCAGTTATGTCATTTCTCACAATCTAAATTGACATTGCTACATAGGCTGAAATTTGTTTCTTTCTAATAAATACTGAGATTTTTGTTGTTAGTTTATAAAGTAATTTGTTAATTCTTCTAATAACAAATATTAAGATGTTTGCTTATAGTTTATAAAGTAATTTGCTGGGTAAGAGCTAGGAAACTGCATAACGTACAATTATTTCAATGACCTTAAATCATAATACAATGGACATCAACAAAGCATGATAGATGTGGATTGTTGTTTCATTATGCCTTGTTGGAGTGGTATTCCATATAAAGTATCAGTTAATTGAATTTTAATGCTTTGAATATTGTTATTCTTTTTATGAAGTATAACCACTCTATCGAAATTAGGCCAAGAAAACAGTTCCATTTGCATGAAAATTCCAGAACCTAAACTCTTAAAATAACATCCCTATGGCTTTATGTTCTTCCATATATGAAATCCATTCGCAAATATTTAGAAGAGCCTAGAAAAGTAGCTCTATAAAATCTACCGATGAGGATAAGTATGGTAATTATAATACTACATAATTTTATCGAATTGCACATCCTTATTGTTATAGCTGATTTTACCACACATGGCGGATCACACATTTATGGCCTTCCCTGTCCCTTTGCAAAATATTTGGACACCATGGACCATTTTTGTACCTTTGATGTTTCCAATATCACCCCTAAAAACAGGCATTATTTTCCATACGCGACTTTTAAACCTATTCTCGCGTATATACGTTGATATGACCCTTAAACCCGCATACATCGGGATGTGTGCAAAAGGCCAAATAGTTTTGGAGTTTTCCTTGATGTGGAGCTAAGTCACTTGTCTCTTGGCCTTCCATATTCCTTGAGATCGCTCAGATTCGACCTTCCATTACCCCATTGAGGCACTATATAAGGAACCCTTTGGATACATTGAAAGGGAGAGGAATTGGAGAGCAATAAAACTATAGTCCATTGTTTCCGGAGCTTATACTTGAGACTACATCCCTTTGTCCCTTGGAGCACTTTGTGTTCTTCCCAATATTTACTTTTCTTGTGAGCTTTCTATCGAGATATGGAGGATTGAAGTGGTGGAGGCCCAGGTGGAGGACTCAGTTTCTTCGGTTCACAGACGTGGTGACAGAGGTTGTCATTCTTGTAATCTCTGATTTATATTAATAGAAATATCTTTTCCCGTCTAATAATCTGTATTTAAATGAATATTGAATCGATGGATTCTTTTAAATGATTATATGTTATTGATTATATATGCTAGAGTAGGTCTAACACAATTATATAGCATGCTTGTCTTGTTTGTTGATTGTTGAGAGAACAAATTGCTAACACAAGTGAGATTGGAAAAGGTCAACGGGGATCTACATCAACCATCCGGAATAAGGTATGTTTCGAGATCCTTTAGTGTTATATGTTTATTTCTCTTGCATATTGGGAAATGATTTATTTCTGTGGTTACTCTGTCTGTTGTGGTACCCCAAGCCATAGGAAGTTTTCTCTGTAATAGAATTGGTGACCATACTGGGGATTACCAAGTTAGGTTAGTTTTCAAAAGATGCCGCCATTACCAGGTTAGGTTAAATCCTCATAAGTGCATCATTTACGTGATTTTTTGTCACTTTCTAGGGTTCATTGTATCCAAGGAGGGGATAAGAGTCGATCCCTTAAAGGTTGAGGAAATAATTCAATTGTCTCCCCCACGTAATATTAGACATCTTCAATGTTTGCAAGGCATGGAAAATTTCTTGCAGAGATTCGTGGTTAATTTTTCCAATTTAACTAAAGGATTTATGCATCTTTTAAAGAAGGACACTACCTTTTGCTAGGATGAGCAAGCCCAAGAGTCCTTTGATGCTCTTAAGTGAGCCTTAGCATCGTCCCCCGTGCTTAGTCCACCCGACTATAGCCACGGTTTTTTGATTTATGTGGCTACGTCCATGGAGATGGTTGGTATGGTTTTGGTTCAGGAGGATGAGGAAATCCACAAGCATGTCATATATTATTTGAGCTGAAACCTTGTTGATGCAGAAATTCATTATTCCCATGTGGAGAAACTTGCTTTGGCCACCGTTCATGCAGTTCAGAAATTGAGACATTACATTCTCCTTCACTAGACCTTGGTGGTAGATCATGTCAATCCATTTTAGTTCGTCCTCACTAGAAGGATGATTGGGGGAAAATACAATAAGTGGATTGTTATTTTGCAAGAGTTCGATCTCAAGTTCGTTTTGGAGAAATCGAAGAAATCATTGCTCTTTGCGGAGATCATATCTGATTTTCCAAGTGTGGAGGAGGAGGAGGTTTATGAGGATGCGTTCACTAGTGGAAAATGAGAGATTAGTGACCAGGAGACCAAAACGTTTGGTCACCATAGTTTTTTTCAAGGGATAAATGACCAAAATTGATAAATTTAAGTGAGATAACTAAAAAAGACCAAGATAAATGACCAAATTTGGTCACGGAATATCTAGACTAGAAATGACCACATAACAATTGGTCATTATTTGGTTATTTTTAGTCGTGTCACTTTCACTTTGACACCTTAGTGGTACTAAGGGTCCTTACATATTTTTGACTTTTGCTTTAGCCTTCTTCATGTGCCATGTGGTCAATACAAGTGGTCAAGGTGGTATTTTATCCCCACTCAAAGTACAACATCATAAAAAGAGAGAATTACTAATGCTTTTATCTCATTCTGTGTGATGCCAAGATCAGATACTAAGGTGTCTTAACCAAGGGTAGATAAACCTGGGAGAAGATCACAAAGCCCACTGATCGAGGGTCAGAGTGTCACACATGCCTAGACAGAGTCTAGGGATTATAATGTCTTCCTAGTAACAGACCAGGTGCCTCAGCCATATGCAGCATAATTTGACACTAGGTTAAATACTTGGTAACAGACCAAGCACCTCCATTATTTCGGAGAATGGCCTTTAGCCTCAAGTTGAGTCCTTAGTCCTGGACTAGGTAAATTCTTGGTAAATTACCAAGTGCCTCCATTCAAAAGAATGGCCACTAAGCTCTAGGATGATTCCCCTAGTGCTAAACTGGTTCCACATCCTGGTCCCAGATCCGACGTTGCCATTAAACAGAATGGTCACTCAACTCAAGGTTGAGTCCCCCAGTGCTGGACTGGTTCCATATCGTAGTCCCGGACCAGATATCCCCATTCGATAGAATGATGACTCAACTCTAGGTTGAGTTCACACCCTAGGAACGGACCAGGTGTCTCCATTTTCCTAAGAGAATGGCTCTCAATATTGCTTAGAAAAATCAACACGAGCTCAAAAAAGAATTGTAATTGGTTATGGGAAGATTTCATTCCTGGACTCTTACATTAAAGGGGGTTGACACTCCTTCTAAAAAGGATGTGTAAATCCTTCAACGATCATGGTATAAGTTTTTTTATTCAAAAGGGGCCTAATCCTTCCTTAACCCCACCATCAACTTTATAGTGCTTCTAATGCATTCAGCACCTCTCATGGTGTGAGGGCCTTTCTGGAAAAATACCCAAATGCTTCATTTGGAAAAAGGGGGCTAATCCTTTCTTAACCCCACCACCAACCTATAGTGCTTCTAATGCAATCAGTGCCTCTCATGTTGTGAGGGCCTTTCTGGAAAAATACCCAAATGCTTCTTTTGGAAAGATCAACCATCTAGTGGTTACAACCAAAGAATCTTATTATAGCTTCCATGGGGCTAATTTGTTATTTGACAGTATTTGGCCAAAACTTGTTGAACTCCATTCTTGGATTTTCTAATTCATGGAAGCTCTTTCTACACAAGGAGTCTATCATCTATTTTTACAAGAGTGTTTTTAGTTTTTACATCATGGATTTTCTGTTGGAAAAGATAGAGAATAAATTCTGTGTAAAGGTCTTTGGTTTTGGGACCACTCTAGTTTATTCATGGGGCCTTGGCACTAATCATTTCATCCCTTCTGTGAGGAATTATCCTCTATTCGAATATGGGTAAGGAATATAAACCTCCCTTTGCATTTTTAGAATTAGATTCCCTTGAGGCAATTTCTGGGTGTTTTGGAAGGTTCATCTCAATCACCCTGGAGTCTATTTCCGGACATGTAGCTAGATTTGGAACCTGGTCTTTGAAAGAAAATGATTTCAAATGTTGATGGAGTAGTTTAGAAACAAAAGCTAGATTACAAACAAGTTTCCTTTTGGTGCACATCTTGTTTCAGCAATGGTCCCTTGGCCTCTTCTTGTCCAAAGCAGAATTGAGATTTCCCCTACAAGGGCACCAACCCAAAAGAAAAAGAAGAAACAAAAGCGCGCCTGTTGGAATGGTGCAAAATTCTGTCACCATCACAAGGGTTTTTCTAGTTCTGTAATAGCCTAGTGCATCGATTTATATTGGCAGTTTTAACATACTGAAAAGTAAATCCAATCTATCAATTAGGATTAAGTGGCCAATGGGTATTTTTTATTTTATGTAGGGATATAAGTATTGGGGGCCATGAATATAAAATTGGTAATAATGGAGGCAGTATTCATCGCTTTCACAATGACCTTTGGCAATGATGGAGGTACTCTTCTTCTCACATCAGACTCCCTTAAATCTTTTGTCTACCAAACAACCATAGAATGAGAAAAGCTACTGAGTGTGCATACTTCATGAACAAGGTTGGAGCCCTGGAAGAGAACAAAGGAAACATATTTCTATCAACACTTACCTCCCTCTCCATCATATGGAAATCCCCAATTTGGATCCTAATAATCATTTCTGATTGAACATATGTTCCTTTAATTTGTCTCTTCTATGAGACTTGAGAATTTTTGTATCCGTTTAGTTCACAGAGAAGGATTGCAACATAACCTAAAGAAATCCCTACTTATATTGTATCCATTCTCTATCCACGGAGATCTGTATCTTGAGGCAAAGGAAGCCCTAGCATATGCAGCAGGGGTTTGGGAAGCAGAGAAAGCCCTAGCATACGCAGCCCAAAAATCCTGGTCTAATATGCACCTAAATACCAATCTAAAATTGATATATGCATACCCAAGCTTCGCAACCTCCAAGTGCATATCAAAGCTAGAGCTATGTGGAGATGGGTTTTTGCTAGTTTACATATTCAAAGCACCCAATGCACCAACTATGTTCAAATTTTCATTACCCCCACTGCACTATCTAGATTAAATGCACCATTAAACTGGAACGCACACACATATATGATCGATTTCCCTCATCCCCACCTGGGCTGTAGATTGCACCTTTCTTCTCTCAGTGCAATAGAGGAAGCCAACATTATTTCCTTGTGCTTGTGCCAATGCAATTTTTGTATATAGATATAGTACATAGAATAACTTATAGTTCTTTCACTTTGCATATTGCAGTGCTCATGGATAGGGAACAACAGCACTGTCAGGAAAAGAACCAGAAGCGCTGCCTTTCTGTGCAATTTCCTATGGATTAATTGGTATATTTGGGTAATTATTGTGTTCCTTTCTAGCAGTGTGCTAGAGTCTTCTACTAATTGTAGGTTGAGAGCACCTGCAAATCAGCTATTAAAATTGTAATGTAATATTTCACTCTGTAAATACGAGTATCTCCAATCATGTATAGGACTCGTAAATTGTTGGTCCTACAATGGCTCCAGCTAACATGGATGTGATAACACCCCTTTACTTCCTTGAATACTGAAGCATGTATGTCATCAATCATCGATAAACATGACAAGCTAGAAGGGATCCCACTGGTCCTTAACCCTTGAAACTGTTGTGGAGAAATTTCAAGGGTTAACAGGTAGCCTACCTTAGAGCTTGTATATGTAACAACTGTAACATTAATAAATTGTGACATTTAATATTCTCCATATTTATTAAAGTGGATCAGCCTTTTTCTGGTATACTTTACCTTTTAGATTCTGGGAGTTCCTTTGGCACTTCCATATTTTGTTAGCACTGGATTGTACTTTTGAGTCTCGTTAAGCTACCTTTTATGTCCACTCATGTACAATAATAAAATCATCTCATCAAATCATCTCATCTTATCTATGTGTTTATGCTATTATAAGTTCCTACAGAATAGTGCACATGGCTCGTCTCTAATCAAATTCTATGTTCCATTATTATTCTTATACTAACTAATTTTTCTGTCCATGTTTGTTTTTGAAGGGCACATACAGTACACAGATATTTTCATTGGCAGTCCTTTTGTCGAGCATGTTTGTGTATAATCAGGTTTGTCATTTCTTACATCTCTTAGCATGCTTCTCCGCACTGATTATATCACTGAACCTTGCTGAGCTTCCGATGATATATTTAAGCTAATCAGTATTTTCCATCCTTCAATTTGTAAATTTGTAAGAAAAGATTTCATTTTTTGTCGAGTTGAATACCTTTCCTCTGTCTAGTTTCTTTATATTTCAAGCAGTTTATTTCCTTAAATGGCATACTAGAGAACTTGCCTGGATTTGCACATTTGTTTGATTTGTCTCTCAAAGGTCTTGTTGGATTATTTTGGTTATTAGTTCTGTAAAACCAACTCAGTACTGATTACCCATTTAATTCAGATGGGAGGGATTGATGAAGCAGCTCTAGATTGTTTATCTCTTTTAACCGATATGAAAAAACATATTTGAGTTAGAGATTCAAAGGGTCAAACCATAGTAGCATATATTGGGTAGTTCTCTCCACACTTTGTGTGGCTTTTGCGCATGAGTGAGATGCTTATTTTTCTCAAAATTTTGGGCAAAGCTTTAATTTATACAGAAATTATGTTGAAAATTCAAAGCCATCTAACATGTCTCACTGATGTAATCATTCCTCTGGATGATGGATCACCAATATAAATACTTTTAGATAGCTTATCTTGTAACCTGTACTCATTTTGTCCTTATTTTATATTGGTTTGTCATGGCAACAGAATTCAGATTATTACAATCTTGAACATTTAGATAAAAGAAACTGTGATATAACCAGCATAGAGCCATCTTAAACCTATATATATTAAGCACCGAGAGGATCCAATCTTTTGAGGTGTAATTTTTTTCTTGATCTGTAAAAAATTTAAGAGAAAAAAATTTACACCTCAAGAAATTGGAGGGTTTATGATAGATTCATGTTCGTTTTAATTTTTTTATTTTATAAGCTGACATGAATTTTTTACTTTATTTTCGATAAGTTATTATCCCACATGATTTTTTTATAATTACTTTTTATTTTTGAGAAAGTTATGTTACATAATGTGACAACATCTTCCCATACTGGGCTGCGACCACCTCACTACTCTCTGTGCAATAAAAGGTGAATGAATTGGTTAACACTTAACACAAATGTGCTTGATTTGATGGCAAAATTACAAGGTCCATACTAATTCTTATGAAGTTATTATTGTGTAATATATCTCTAATGCCAGAAAAATTTATTTTTTTGAGAAACTTGATTATTTTCCGTGTTGATTAATGCATTTATTTTCTTTTCCACATATACAGGTTAAAGAGATCAAATAACATATAAATTTATGATAGATCGTTGTTTTAACAGATGTTTATTCTTTTGGTAATTGTTACACATCAACATGCTATAAATTTCTTGAGATTTTGTGGCAGGATTTTTATTTGAACCTGGCAGAATATGGTAGTATGATAACCCCATGAGAGTATTTGGAACTAGCCCTGAAATCGATGCCTAGCACTGGAAAAGATATTGCGGCAAAGAATGAAGTAGTACTCAAGAAACCAAAACATCAATGTAGCAAAAATGTTATTTTATATTTGATAATAAGTATATTATTGATAAAGCAACCAATGTTCTTAATTCTTAGATTCAAAGGCAAAGCCATCATATGAATGCCTCATTTCAATTTCCCATGTAAGCTCATGTCAAACCCTTACAAATGCTTCATTCTGATCAATAGTCGGAGGCTCATTTCAGCATTGTTTCTTGTGATTCATAAGAGGAGGGAGACTTATCCTATTTTGATAACAGTAATAGCTTGTTTTTTTGTTTAAAATTCTATGGATGATCTAATTGTTATGAATACCATAACCATAGCAGCTAATAATGGCCCTTTTAGGGGAAAATAAAGTTGTTACAACATTTTTCTTTAGGGTCTGGGTCAATGTTTACATTACCTTGTTATTAAAATTTGTAATGTTGCAGTTCATATTTGAAAGTGCTTTCCATTCATGACTCCAAAATTTTGAGGTTTCTAGACCAATGAATGCATTGCATTTTTCATTCAAAAGTTCAAACCTTTTAACTTTCTATAGAAAATTCTCCAACCATGTGTTTGTGGAAATAATACAGGCCATCCCGTCATATAATGTTTTTAAAGTTAGGTCTGCGTAAACAGCCTCAAGCCTCTTTTCCATTGTCTATTGTAGCACTTTTGGATGAGAATATGTTTACAAACAACAAGATTTAGGTGTTCTGATTGGAAGTTAAAAATCCAAGATTCAACCTCTGCAAATCAAAACACTGAAATTATATTCTCCAATAGATGAGAGAGGAGGAAGGAGAACTGATGACAGTGAAATATTTTGATTATTCAAAGTATTTTCAATGCTTATGCCTGCATTCAAAACTTTCAAATATATTTGAATGTGTTAATGGCACCAATCAATTTGATTATTGTAGAACAAACATGGTCTTATAGAGTAGAACAAGTAGGTCTGGAAAGGTGTAAATGTGTCTGTGTGTGAGTTCAGGATGGACCACTATTTTAGTCCTACCTGGGTTAAAAACTCCATAAGAATATACTCACCACTTGTGCATTGGTTGAACATGCCTTTGCAAGGGGGCTATTGTAAAGTAGCAGGACTGGGCTGTTAATTTGAATTGGGCCTAAGTCTTAACAAGGAAAAGGGAATTGTACCTCTTAATAGATGGTGGATGTTGGATAGGTTACCCCCATTTTGTATGGGTGTTACTTGTGATTTTTATCACAATCTTCAGCTTTGGGTGACATATTGATGGATATTTGATGCCTACAGTATTGGAGGTAGATTTTGCTTCATGTTGATGATGCCCTAGCATGTGGCATGTTGGCAATTAATTCCTATAGAAGACTATTCTCCAAATCTACCACACCTACACAATGACAAACAACAGTGCGGTAATTCCTTTGTACAGTGGCATGAGGGTGTGTACAGATGCCTTAATATAAACAAAATGTACAGTTGCTGAAAATGGTATTCGAGCTTTCTGAGGTGTTAAGACATTAAGAAGCAAGCTGTTATGAACATAAAATGTCAATGTTTTGAATATAATAATTTTTTTTGAATATATCAATTATATTTAAATATTAATATTACTGTAATTATGAATAGGTGCTCATTTTATGTTCATAAAACAAGCTGAACTCTTACTCTGAGGGACAGAAATAGGAGAGGAAATTGGAATACTTCATGTATGGATTGGTCAGCCACAGTTATATCATTATATGTGATTCATCTTAGTGATGATTTAACTTGGCTACCAATATATAGCTCAAAGTCTTGTGTAGGTTTTTGGTTATATCTGTAACTTATGGAGGAGGTTCCTAGACATCAAAGCTTAACAGTTCTCTTTGTAGAACCGTTTCTAGCCTCTTAAAAATCACCAAAAACCCTTGATTTTAAAGTAAAAAACTCCATAAAGTCCAAAGCCAGACACAAAAGGTACAGAATATTAATCTGAAATATGAGTAGAAAAACCTGTATAACACCAGGAGGTAGGAACTAACACCAGCAGTTTGTCGTATCAGCTTCCATATTAGCAATTAGCCAGGAACTAAATATTAAGGCCTTGGTGCTTGCAGTGACAAGTCAATAGGATGGAAGAGTACACCCAAGCTATTTCAGTGCCTTCATTTAATAATAACGAAAGGGATGAAATCTTTTAAAAGTATTTTTAAACAATTGCATAGATTGCACTTAGACAAGTGAGGTGTACTCTATAGCCCAGTATGGATAAGATGTGTAACATCACATATTGTTAATGAATAAACTGAAGGAAAACTTAAAGACTAAAGTCAGTAATGTAAAATTGGAAAACAAAAGCCTAGCATAAAAGTAAATAAAGAAAATAAAAAAATCATCCATAATAATAAAAATATACATAAGAATAAAATAAGCCAACATAGATACATCTTAACCCCAATCTTTTAAGCAAGAATAAGATACACCGTAGTTTCTTTTTGAACCCTCTTGGTTCTTAATAGAGACAGGGTTAAGATGGATCTACACAAGTGTTATTTGCAAACAAGGATTTTTGCATGCATTGTATGCTAGCATGATATCTGAGCATAACATTGTCTGAACTTACGACCAATGCCATGGAGAAAATTATCATGTTTCCTACTGAGATGGCCTCCATTTATGCAGGAAATGTAAATAGAAATCCATCCCAAAGAATTAGAGATCATGAAACATATTGTGCCAAATATTATTGCATCCTTTCTTCATGATGGCAGGCAAAGGCCTATAATCTAGCATTAACAGAACAAATCTCCAAAAAGTCATGGAGTGTTATTTCATGAGAGAAAGGTATTCTTTCAACCGACTCAATGGTTTCTGCAAAGCAAGATTTTAACATCCAGATCATGCACAAGCATCTATCTTTTAGATGCTTGGTCTAAAATATCAGACTCAGAATCTTAGATCAATGCTTTTGAAGAGTGGTAAACTTGACAGTTAGCAAGCATAGTGCCTGATTTTTAAGGATGGAATGCATAACGAGCAATCTTATCCCTTCAGTGATTTTCAAAGTATGTTGCTTCTTTTCTTTTGACTTTCAACAACAGGCTTTGCATCAGGTATGAATGATATCCAAGTTAATGGGACCAATGTTTCCATGGATTGAATGAAAATACCTAATGGCAATCTGGAATAGTTCCCTGATGAAACACCCAGAAATGATGCAAGGGCAGCACTTGAATAACCACTCACTATGCTAGCCAAGCACTGCACTAACATGAAAAGGGCCATAAGTGAGCCCTCGCAGCCAGCGGGGCATAGTTGAGCAAGCAACACTGTAAAGGGAAGTAATTTGAACTGAGCAATAGCTTCCACAGATGCAGACGCTCCTATAATATAAGCTTCATTTGGCATTCCCAATTGAATATTTAGTTTCTTCATGAGGAAAATGTCATTTAACATAAATACTGACAAAATAATCTACACAGAGCAGACTAGCTTCCTCAATGGAACTTTCTTTAAGAAGCGATTGTAGATGTAACTTCCTAATAGAAGGCTCATCTGCCCAACCACCTTTGCAAGTGCCAAGATGTGTGGATGAATCTTCAAATGTTGTGTGTGGTAGAAAAACATAGTTCCTATTAAAAGTGGTGTCATTCCAATAGATGCAGCAAACCAAGTAAGAGGATATGCAATTTCTGGTCTCCTTATGACTCCTAAAATATCTGAGATTTGATTCTTGATGCTTCTCATTATAGACCTCTTCCTCCACTCTAGACCAATTATACCATTCATAGATGCACCAGTAACTGATTTGTAAAAAGATGGTACATCCTGTGACTTACTCTTGATTGGGCTTGGATATTGTGCAACCTTAGCTTGCTTCATACTACAAAGGCCAAAGGAGTCCTCCATGAAAATCAAGGAAGTCCCAATTTGAATGCTCAAAGGTAAAAGAAAAATTATGAACATAATCCTTACATCAACTTGGCTCACAAAAATCCTGCCAAGTAAGTTTTCCAGGACACTCCCTGTAGCCAATGCCATCCATGCAAAGGATTGAAGCTCACCTAATGAAATACCCTGGTCCTTTTTACCACATTCTGCCACCAAAGCACCAGTGGCTACCTCCACAACTGAGGCACCAAGATTGCTAAGAAGGAGAAAGGCTGTCATAATAGCAATTGACGAACCTGCAGCTAGAATAATTGCAATTGATCCCCATGAAATCACTTGTAATAGCCTGGAAATTCAACAACCAGGGATATTTTTAGGGCTATATTTTGCCAATGAGTATTTTGCTAAAGAAAAATATGATATTTTATTGATCTCCATGAATGACCAACAAGTGAAAGAAATACATGTGAAATAAAAATAAAAATGATGAGTTAGAGAGTATAAACCAAGAAAGTAAAACCTTAACATACAGAAAAATATCACAATTTTATGTACAGTTGCAGACATGACTGATAGCATGGAGAGCAATGTAAAGGGTGAAGAATGACTCAATTATTATTTCAGTATTGTCACATATAGGGAAGTGCTTGACATTTATGACAAAACTTTTCCATCTAAAACAAAGGTGTGTCATTATGAAATAAAACAAAAAAATTAAAAATGGTGATTAAGGGAGTGCACACCAAGAAGGTAAACCCTAACATAGAGAAAAATTAAAATATCACAAATTTATGTAAAGTTGTAGACATGACTGTGAAACATGGGGAGTAATGTAAAGGGTGAAGGATGATTCAGTTATTATTTGAGTATTGTCACATACAGGGAAGTGCTTTACATTTCTAACAAAACTTTTCTTTCTAAAATAAAGGTGTGTCATTATATTGATTTAAGTGATAAGCCATCCATCTCCACTTTTGACTAACATCTAACCTTCCCAGGCCAGTACTAAAATTCCATTGGAATTCAAACAAGGAAAATAACTGAGCCACCACCTCGTAGGAACATATGCACCAGGTACAAGCAAGGGATATGAAAGCTATGCAAATAGAGATTAAGTAGAAGGAAAACATAACACCACAATGTTTTATAGAGATAAGGCAGCGATAAGCCTTAAGCAGAACAGTCCTAAGTCCCAAACATGATCCATACCCATACAAGAGGAGCTTACCCTCTCTTTAAGGCACATAGAAGTGGATTAATGAGCTTTCATCATTCACCCCTTGTTTGGGATGACTTTCTTGGATCCTCTTGTACGATGTGATTTAGAGAGGGGCACCCTAGAGACAAGCTTCTAAACTCTATGAGTACTACTGAGCAAAGTCATAGGACAGATCCAAGTCTTAGCATACCCAATTCATCCTCAAAATAGGTTGGTTCAGAGTCTTTAGACCAGCCCAGACCTGGGCAGACTTTGCCTGATTCGGTCTGACCAAGCAAACCAGGATTTGACCTCGGCAGAGTCGGCCAACTCTCACAAGGCTCAGTTAAACCAATTGAGTCTCAGTCAAACTCAACCATGTCTGATGGGTTAACCCAAGTCAGATAATGAACCAATGTTATAAAACCCCAAAAAGGTTATTTTCCCCTCATAACCTCATGCTATGCCCATGGACGTTTTCTATGTATGGTGTAGTTAGTATACAATTTTGGGATTCCAAATTTGTTATTTTGCATTTCTTTGCTGGGTTGATCCTTGATTCTTTGCCGAGTCATGAGTCAAGTTTAACCCTATAGCCAAAAAGGGTCTTGTGCTGAGTCCAGTATTGTGACTTTGTTCTGGAGTTGACTGTGATCTCTGAAAGCGAGCTAGTTAAATCTCCCTTAAAACTCTTGGTCTAAATTGGTCAGATTTGGTTTTGGTTTTAATTTAATAAGTTTTGAGTTTTGCTGAGTTTATACTTCTTCAACTTCAGGATTGTTGAGTAGTTGCGAATATTATGAATTTGATTAGTATTACTATGATTATGATCGAAAATTGGCAAGTTGTGACTTTGATTGGCACTAATATGAATGATGGTTGAAATATGGTAAATAATTAGTGCTAAATTCAAAGCCACAGTGAGAATGTGGGTGGGTATAACAAAAAAAGACACTAAAACGACAGGAAGTTTCATAGAAAGTATTACAGATCACAGGAAAGCAAGGTATTACTAGAGAAATCTTGTAAATATCCAAGACAACACTTAGGTTTTAATAAATCTTTCAGAAAGAAAGCTACAAGTTAAACCCAAACCCAAAAATTAGCATTGTTGACAAACAACTTAGGGAAGAACATATTGAAAGTCTTACTAAAAGAATGAATAAAGAAAATGAAGGAAAGAAGCTGCATCGACCTCCAATGCAAATATAAGGCAAGCGGTGCGCGCCTCCGATATAGACCGCATCAAAGAAAATGCCATAAACAGGTTTGGCCACCATTGGCAAGTTGAAAGTATTATGAAGGAACTGCATGGTGCCAGGGTCAAGTCTGAGATTTTCCTTCAAGTAAAAATTGAGAGCCCACCATGGGAAAATCCGGAATCCTTAAACCCAATAACCCATACCTAAAACCATCATTAAGTCTAACCCATAACTCCTCCCCATTTTAGGAATCCATCATGATGATAACATCTCTGCACTGGCTAGCAAACTCCATGAATTGCTGAACATGGTTTCTCTTGTTTTTATTGACTTCATCAGATCACTCTGATATAGTAGAAACAACAATATGAAGTGCAGGTTTTGACCTGTAAATGTGCTCCAAATTGTTGTTTTTTCCACTTAATTTGTGAAAAGCCTTGCTGTTGTGCTTCTTGGTGCAGCAATATGTTGTGGGGAGTCTCAGAATGTTGGATTTACAGGAGACAGATTTTGGATTGCAGCTGTTGTGGCAATGGATTGTATTCAATACAGGAATTCCTCCTTGAGGGCAGGGCATAAACCATCATCGCATTGGATTTAAAGTTGATGGTGGGTATGTCAATTAATCAATCTATGGATTCTCTCCTTGTATTGCTCTTCTGTATTTGGCTTAGTTTTAGATATATTACTGAGCAATATTATTATGCACGTACCATGTCTGTAATTCCAGAGCAGAGGATTCTAGAAATCATTTTTATTGCCCGAGTTTGATTTTGGGCCATTCAATCTGAGGCCTGCTGTCACCAGGTGGAAAGACTGCATGCACAAGTCCTTTGGATACAGGGATATGATTCAAGTCTATGGTTCAAGATGTCTTATGTATAGAAATAATAAACCTCAAGTGACTGTCTATGATTTAGCTTATTTAGATTAATATCTAGTGAGTGTCTATGATTTATTTGAGAGTAGTGTTTCACTTATTAACATGTTTTCTTGTCATTTTATTGATAGTTTAGCTTATTCAATGAAGAATATGACGACAGACAAGGCTTTGGTTAGTATTTGATTCACAATCATTTATTACTATGGATGGATGGGTGATTGGTCTTTCAACATCTAAAAATTCACCCCATTCCAGGTACGCATATTGTCAGCATGTGAGACTATGGGTTCTGCTACAAAAATTTGTAGTGACAAAACAGGGACACTGACCTTGAATCAAGTTGGCCTTTCTCATTGGTTTATATCTATGGGCATGATTCCTTCTTATAGGTGTTCTGGGCTATGATAAAAGATGGCATTGCCCAATTGTTATATGATTCTTGTTTTATCATGTTTATAGGATATGTTAAGTAGGAATTTGTCAACCGTCCTCAGACACAAGAGAGTCGTATTACTAGAATTGATGCTTCTTCTACCTCAATAAGGTAAAGCTTTTGTTTCTAAGTTTTTCATCATTTATTTAATTGACTATGAAAATATTCTTGACTTATACTTCACATTGGTTATGATTTAGTTTTTGACACCCTATATGTGATTTCTTCTAGGTGACCAATATTAACCAATGTTCTCTTTTAATTCTTCTGCCTCACCCAAACCATCTTTTGTACAAATCTTTCTGAAACTGCATTGAGCAAACCCAAGATGAAAACGTGATTGAATGGTACTTTCCTCAGCTTTGATAAGCACGCAGTCATTTTGAATGGGAAATGCCTTCAATCCATACTTCTCGACATCCTTGCAATAATTAAGGCAATGCTTGCCATTTGACATACTCTTTACAACATTAATTCCAGGTTGATTTCCAACAAGTGTTGTTTCCTCTTTTTCCTTTTAGGTACAAAAGTATCTTGTGATGTAAGAAATCTTTTATCATGCTTCATTAGATTCATAGACTTCCTCTGAGATGAACTCTTGGACTTGAGAATATACCGTTTCTTCCTTTTTAAGCAGTTTTTCCTTCTTGAAACATTAAGAGCTCTAAGCAGCGAGTGCCCCCATGCCAATGGCATGATTTTCAAAATCTTCATGTATTGCTTCCAAAGTTTCACCTTTTTACTGTATAAAAGAATCTTTGAATCCTGTTTTTGCAACGAATAACTACACTCCTCTATCAAATTATATAGTCTACAAGGTTCAGTTATCTTTGATGAGACTCCCAGAATTGGATTGTCTTTAGAGACTAAGGAATTTCCATTTCTAGGATTCTGAGCTATTACAAAGATGTTTCTTGAGGATGAAAGGTTAGTATCATTATTCCCCAAATCTATCACATGGATAATCATATTAGTATGAATGGCCAAGGAGTCTTCATCAACTTGATACACATTAGTAGCACCCTGATTGATTTTTTTACCATCTAGAATTTCCTGAGCAGGAGAATATCCCTTACCATGGTCATGATTCATCATATCCTTGTTTCCCAAGTGTTTATCTGGCATTTCCTTAGCACGAGAATGTCTTTTTCCATAATCATGACTCATCATATCCCTGTTTCCCAAGTGTTTAACAATTTTGTGCCCCTCACTGGAAACAAAAATACTCAAATGTATAGAAGTCTTATGCCCATTATCAGTATGATCCAACATACAGACATTACTCATAGGTACATCACTTTGCGGCCCATTGGTAGAAGTACCTTGTGTGGCTATACTTCCACTTTTCATCACATCCGAGTTCCATGTAGAGGGAATATTTGACAAAGATCTAATGCTAATAGGTTGCTCACCAGTAGAAGAAGGAATCCTAGTATTTTGCCTTACTTCTGCAACTTCCAAAGAATAATTCTTGTCTAAAAGTGTTTCATTTCTAGATATTGAATCCTTTGCTTCTAAAATTGCTGCGTTGTTAGAGTCCAAACAACGTGGTCCTTTTGAAATAGAACCAACTGAAGAAGGAAGAGTTTGATTTTCCTTTAGAAGGAGAGAGAAACCGGGAAATTTTTAAATCTCTTGATACTTACCAGAATGATAAAGAGAGTTAGAAATAGTTATTTGTTTCTTGTATACTGTTCCCTTCTACGAAGAGCCTTGAAGGTAGTTGTTTTTTGCTTGAAGTTTTTTTACTGTACTATTCTTTGCACATTTGCAATACAAAGCATTCATTCCACAAATAATTAGAAACGATATGTTTCTTTCTCCAGTTATGGTATAATAGTTTCTATCTCTTGTAGGCGATAACTCCATGGGAATTGGCACTGCAGACCAGGCTAAGTATGAACATGTCACAACTACAGAACGTGGATAGTGAAGGACTTAGTGGTTATGATTGGGTTGGACACTTTCTTGTGATTTCTGAGCTCCAAAAACAAGTGTTTAGTTTATGAGAGGCCTTAAAGCTCCCGCCTTGCAATGCATCAGCAGATTTAGATGAGGTATATTAGTGCTCTCCTATGTCAAACAATATAAATTGGTAGTGTTGGTCTCTAGATATTTTGAAGCTATGATTGCTTGGACTTGGCCTGAGAATTTGTTGCAGTAGTGTAATTTTGTTTTTCATCTTGATTAGAAGAGTTGTAAGTTGTTTCCACTAAAAATATATATTGATTTTTATTATAACACCTGTTAACATGTTTATTGTAGCTATTATTGAGCACCATGGAAGCACTCCATACAAGATGATTCTTCTTTTCAGTTCACCTTCTCTTGTTCCAACAAGGCCAGCTCATCAAGCGGCTTCCCCTAAGGTTTCACTTCCCTCTTCTCTTTTGATTTATGTTTATTGCATGTTTGGGAAATTAGGTTTATACAACTTTTCTCACATACACAAGTCATACATTTTACTTTTTTGTTGCACTAGCATTTCCAACTTGTGTTTGAGTGCATTTGTTACACTTTTGCACCAAATCATACATAGCAGAATGGTGACTCCATAGGTAAAGAAATCTATTATTTATTCTTTTGGGCGTTGGATTTGAGACTTTCTTAAATCATTCATCAGTTTCCATAGTTGTCATGTCCTTCATTAACCACATGACATATAGGGGTGAACTCCTTCACAGATTACACTATGTATACAAGTTTCTACCTGTGCAGTCGAGCACAATTGTTTTGTGGATTCGTTGATTATATTTCCTGTTGAAATCCATTTCCTAGTTTAGAGCTGAGTTTTACTTTTCTTAGGTACTAAATAGTTGCATATTTAGCCATTCAAGTTTAATTTTAACCAATTCTTAAATTGAATTTGTTAGATTATATTTTCCTATTTTGCACATGATCTTGGTTATTGTTGTTAGCTGTTGAACAAGATAAATAATTTGCTTCATTGTTTTTCTAATTTACAGTTCATTGTTTTTCTATTTTAAAATTGATTTTTTATTATTGTATTTTGTAGGAGTGAGCTTAAATTATAAGTGGGCCATTGAGTATGAAGAGCTCGCTACTGAGGATTTGCCATTCCGTATGAAGAGCCTGATGTTGAGGCTTTCAAGCTACTAAGTGTGGTTTTGAAGCTGCTGACGTGGGATTTAAGTATGGTTTTGAAGCTGTTGAT
>LPNX010675574.1:31343-61343 GCA_001517045.1 Pseudotsuga menziesii
TTATCTCATTGATCTCGGGATTTCATATCTTGTCTAGGCTCAAAACTTGGATGTGGGTGGTACTGATAAACCCAGTTGGTACATTGCTACTGATCTGCTGTTGGGTGGTGATTGGGCTGCACAATGGTCCTCTTATGTAAAGGGCTTGACTCATGGGGGTATAAGGATTGGGAATGATGAGGATAAACTGCTTTGGATGTATGATGAATAGAGGGGTATGGTGACAGCACAAAAAGCTTATGATCTTATTGTTTCCAATCATATAACTATTATGGAAAATGATATCATATTGAAGATTTGGCACTTTAATATCCCCCACAAGCTTAAGTGTTTTACTTGGCTCACTTGCAATAAGAAGATTAATACTTGGGGTATTCTATGCAAGAAAGGTTGGCACGGTCCCAATAGGTGTTGTCTTTGCAACGAGGAAGCTGAATCTATAGATAATATTTTTGTTAGATGTCCCTTTATGAAGAAGATGATTTTGGGGCTAAATTGTTTGTTTGATGTGAACATACTTTGGACTGCCCCTACATTTATGGAAAATCTCTCCATTTGGGTATCCAAGTATGGCTCTTTATAGTATCTGCCACTATTTCTTATCTGGAATATTTGGAAGGCTAGGAACTGCATGTTATTTAAAGATCGGAATCCTATTTTGGCAGGCCTTTTACATACCATACATGATGAGGTTAATACTTATAAACCTTTTATTGAGCACACATATAAAATCAGGATCATTGGGAAGCCTCCTGCTTCAAATTTTCCTAGGATCTTTTTTGATGGAGTTGCAGCAAATATCATTGGTGGAGCTAGTGTTTGTCTTTGGTTGAATGATCGTCATTTGTTAGCCTTTAAAATTGGATGTGGGACTAGCATGAACACTAGAGCTGAACTCTTAGCACTCTGGGCATCATTATGGGTCGCCGAGGATATTGGGCTGCCTTACCTACATATCTTTGGTGACTCCTCTGTGATTATACATTGGGCAAAAAAGGAATCAACCCTGGACATGGTGAACCTTGAGGCTTGGTGCAACAACACCAGAATTCTCATGTCCTCTTTCACTTGGGTGGATTTCAGTCATGTCTATAGGGAATATAACAAGAGGGCAGACATCTTATCCAAGGAGGGGTTGTACTTGGCTCCTGACCATCTCTTACTTACTGAAACATATGATGATGAGATTATTGGGGAAGACTCATTAAATCCATTTTAGAATTTTCTCATTCTACTTCAGTTTTTATCTCATGGATTCTTTGAGCTATATCAGGTATTGTTGAGCAGCTATTTTAGGATATACAAGAGTCACTCTCCTGCTTGGATAAGATTTATGGGCTCATGCTATATTCTCTAGGGACATTTATGACTGATATTATACATCTCACTTATGAGAGGATTATTATGTACTGATTCCCAGGTGCTTTGGGTACCCCTATTGATCTGCTCACCCATGGGGTATTGTACTGCTGAACTGAAGATGTAAAAGGTTCTTTTGATTCAATAGAATACCAAGAAAGTGCTTTTTTCGACTGAAAAAAAAAAATTCATGCAGGAATCTAAAAGTCATCCACGATTAAAAAAAAACAATATTCCTTTTCAACCCAATCACCAAGACTAAGGAGTTATATATATATATATTCATATATTCACGCAGGAATCTAAAAGTCATCCACGATTAAAGTCATCCAGGAATATATGTCAAGGTTTGTCTGTAATGTTTAAAACCCAAGTATATCATGGTGATAGTTGAGGTCTTAAATGATACAATGTGACAAAGGATGGTGCTTTCAATTGACTTTCCTCCATGTAGACATTCGCTTTAATGTTTGGACTGGGTATCTTTCCCAAATCGCTAGCCATCATACACCAAATCCCTTTATATTTTCATCATCACGTTTATTTTAGGTATTTCTTTTTTTGGGGGAAGAATGGTCCGTCAAAAGTATGTAGTGTAGGTACTCATTCAACATGATATTTAATTCTACATCCAATGAGTGCTCCCACTCAAAATTTGAGTAAAAACACAAGGATATATGTTGAAAATACGAACAAAAAAGGTAAAGTAGTTTTTTATGACAAATATGTCAAGTCAACCATTATGGTTAACTAATTTTCTTGAAATTATATTAGTTCTTGAATTCCAACTCATTAAGAAACTATGGTTGGATCGTTTTCTTATACTACGGCTTGTTTTCTTATTTTACGATTCATTTTCTTACAAGGCCCATTTTAGACCCCAAATTTCCTCTAATGACAAAATATTCCAAACCAAGATGGTCACCATTTCTCGAATCTTTCATTCACGTGGAGGGATACAAGGTTCAAAAATGTCACCATATCTTTAATTTTTTTTTGGTATGTGGTTTTCAATGCATTGGAAGTATTCATCATAAACGAATACATACTTCAAAATATCAAGCTAAACTATACAAATTAAATATATTTCTTCCTTGTTTATTGATGCAGGACCATCAATGGTAGAGGTAAATCGACATCACTCTTAGAAAAGGTAGCAAAATTAGAAGGAGTCAACCACATGTATAGGTAGCTACAGAAGGGAAATTAACAACTACGGATCCCCTAGAGATGACATCAGGATGCACACGATTGATCTCTAACAGGATCTGAAAAGTATGGAAACAAGTGGAATGATTGGTGATCATTTGACTTATAGACATTCGAAGGGACATCTACACAAATTGCATAAAACAAGGGGAAATAAAATAGAAGGGCCAAAATTCTCTAGGACAACAGAGTTGTGGAAGTGAGCGTGAATCAAGAAGAGGCTACCCGTATACCACAACAACAATGGATGTAATCTATTGATTTGTAAATAAATAAAGATCTTTGTTTCTAGTTCTGTTGTGGTTCCTTCTTGTTGAATGATTGTTCTAATTTTCTTTTTGTCTAATGAAAATTAACTCACTTGAATGGATAATTTTTTTCTATTGTGAAATCTAAAATTAAACACTATAGTGCACAGTTGTAAAAGTTTTCAATTGTAGGTCCACAACAGTGGGGTTTTGAATCTACAGAAAGGTTGTAGCCACATGCCTTTCTAAATTAAGTTGTATCAGAGCTAGCATTCAACTCCTGGATATGGTCTCCCAAAAACTGCGTCTGTCGAAGGTAATAATAGAAACACATTTCTGGTGATAGTTCATCTTAGTTTCTAAAGTATGAGTGTGTGGAAACAGAGACAGATAGATGCTTGTAAAAGTTGGTTATACCAAAGGCCACAAGACAACTCATGAGAATGCCACCACAAAGAAGAGGAGTAGGGATGGCAAGCGCAAGGAACCAATAGTAGGAGGAATTGAGGAGGATAGAGGATTTGGAGAACAAAAGAAATGCATATGTTGAGGAAGACTTAGCCGCAAAAGATGATATTGAAGAAGAACAAATCGATGGTGAAATAGAACCAGTTCTGCATTTCATATCTTTTTTGAGAGATAGAGGCAATGTTTCATGCTATGTTGGCATCCTGAAGGATGGGACTCTCTTGGATTGGATAGAAGATATTGAAATATACTTCAACTATGAGAACATACAGGACCCAAATATGGTTATATTTTCAACGACAAAGCTGAAGGGACATGTTTCCTTATGGTGGGATATGCCACAAAAGGATAGGGAATACAACCAACATGAGAAAATTAATATTTGGAGGAAGATGGTGAGGAAAATTAAGGAAAATTTTCTTCTTGTAGACTTCCAACATAATTTATGTAAGAAAGTACATAACTCGAGGTAGAGAGAGATGTAAGTCTAGGAGTATACTGAATATTTTTCAGACTGTCACTCAGGTTAGCGATAAAGGAACCTAAAATCCAGAGAGTGGTGAGGTATACAAATGGACTGAAATATCATATCTATGACAAAATGAGAACGCATTGGTTCCACAATGTGATGAAGCTTACCAAGTTGATTTAAGAGTGGAAGAGAATATTGAGTGGAAAGTACAACAAAAAAATAGAGGAATGGGTCCTAGAGGTAGAGGAAAAGTAAATGCTACCAAGGGAAATGAAAAGGAGGATGAATCCACTAGCAGCCATAATGGCAGGGGAAGAAAGAACAATTGAAGAGGTAGATGATTCAAAAAGGGAAGACATAAATATCCTATCATCTACTACATATGTGGAGTGGAAGGACACAAGGCCTAAAATTTCTAGAAAACCAAAATGCAGGGAGACAAAATGAAGCTAGAGCGCAAGTCACACAAGATGACATGACACCCACTATTGGAGAAAACAGATAATACTCCAACAAAATCAAGGTGATAATTTTATGTTCCATAGAGTTCTCCTTCAACCCGAGAAGAAGATTGTAGAGGATCTTGAACAGAGAAATATATTTTTTGAAACTAAGTGCAGGGTGGAAGGAAAGTATTGTAATATGATCATTGATGGTGGGTGTACCAAAAATCGGGTATCCACTATTGTTGTAAATGTAACTTCGGAAGATATTCTTCATTTTGTTGTATTACTATTTTATTATTATATTGTTATCATATGTCCTTCGAAGATGTTTTTGCTCTGTTCAAAGATGTTATTATTATACTTTGTCATGTAAGAATATCGACATAAAACCTCCATTGTAAGTCAGGGAAATCGTCCCCAAAAGAATAATGTAAAATGTATTTTTGGTCCCCCAAAAGCAAAGTTGACCTTGTTAAGGTAAAAGGTCACCCACATGAAAGAGTATAAATAGGGAGACACCCTCCCTTATTTAGATACATAGAAAACCCAAGCAAGTTCACTCCAAGAAAGAGAAAGACAAGTTCGTTGATAAAGAAGAAGAAGAAGTTGCATAAGTTATCTTATCTTTGGGTTTTCTATCTTTATTTGACATTGTATTAAGCAATGAATCTATATAGAGTAAGTTGTTATGTTTTCTCCCTTGTGGTTTCCAAGGATAAAATATTTATGTCTTTATTTTATGGTGTGCTTTTCTATCTTTCAGTGATCCTTTTGCGTTAGATTAAAGAAATAACATATTTGAATTAAAGGGAAAAATATAACATGGTATCAGAGCCACCATGAAAAATGACACTATGCAGCTGCGGAAATTAGGGCTTCCAACTTCTAGAACTTTTCTTCACAAATTTTCCAGAAAAGAAGGTCAAGCTAACTCACCTCAATGAGGTGCATATTTTGGTGGAGAATGACTCCAGTTTGAAGAAGTCTCAATTTTGATTGCGGGACACTGCATGAAGGAACTACGGCATCAAATTTTTGGAGCTTCCCTCCACAAAATTTGGAAAAGGACACCACTGGACAACTCGCCTCAAGGAGGCACATATTTCTATCCAGGAAGCATTTCAAGATTCCAAGTTTGAAAAATTAGGGTTTTTTTGTCAAGCCCTACGTCAATTAGGTCAAGGAACAATTAGGGCATATCAAATTGGTAAGATATATTTCCTTTTTATTTCCATTTGAGGTTCTCATATCAAAATGATGAATCAAGCCAAGCTTGAGGATAAGCTTGAAGGGGATGATAATTTTCGAGCATGGAAGTATATAATTTCTCTTATCCTATAAGAGAGTGACTTAGACAAGAATGTCACTAAGGAGGTTCTAGAAAGAGAGGGAGATGATGCCAAAGAATCTCATAACAAGAACATGATCAAAGATAAAAGGGACATTCTGGACTCCATCAAAGATCATCTCATCCCTCATGTCTCATCATTGAATACTCCCAAGAATATGTTCGATGATTTAACCAAGCTATATGAATGAAAGACCATCTACTGAAAGATTCCATTGATGCATCAACTCAATAATGTGAAGATCCAAGACTTAGATACCATCAAATCTTACTTCTCAAGGGTCTCTCAAATCAGGGAGTAACTTGAATCCATTGAAGAGAATGTTGAAGAAGGAGAGATAGTAATGACCACCTTGAATGGCCTTCTGAAATAATGGGACTTTTTCATCTGTGGAATATGTGCCAAAAAGAAGCTTATTGTGGGAGGAATGCACTTAAGAAGAAACTCAATTAGTGGAAAAAGAAGATAAGATGGGTGAATATGGAAATTAAGTTCTAACATCTCATGCAGCCAAATATGATGAACTAGATAAGAAGAGAACAAGGGACGATTCCTGAAGTGATGGGGAATATGTACTTTGATCCAAAAGGATTCAAACCATGAATATGGAAGAACCTATTATCCATTTAAGCATTGGATAAGAAGGGATGCAGTCATGGATGAAGAAGAAGGGACACTTCCATGAGATCTATGGTAGAAGAATTGATCAACATTTTTTATCATGAGCAAGATAGAAACAAGTCCTTGGAATAAGACAATAAAGTAGAGAACAATGTTAGAGACTCCAATAGTTCCTTCAAAGATACAAGGATCAAGAGGGATTCTACCAAACAAAAAAAAATAAGTATTTGAATTATCATTTCTTGTAAATCTAGTTACTTACATGATATTGTTCACTTGTGTACAGGTTTATGTTCCTAGATTTAGGAAATGTATTATGCATGTTAGCATGTTTGCATTCATGAAAAATATGATACTAATATGTATTTAATGGGGTAAGTCTCCCATGTTGTTGTACAACATTCCATTGCTACTTATCTAGAATGAAAACTCTTTGTTGACATGTTGAGAGTAGTGTAGGCTCTTAATTATGTTCTAGTAGAGATGGATGACATCTAGAAAGTTACCGTATGTGTACAATATATGGATAAATGTTGTGATGTAGCATTGGCTAATATATTTGCATGATTGTGTGACATATTCCTTTATGCATAAGAATTTGTCATTATTAATATGTTTTTAAAATTAAGAAATGTTTCTAATCATGCAACTGAATTTGAATTGTAGGAAGGATCATATGCAATCACCTACAAGAGAAAAATGATGCAACTTATTGTGAAGAACAAATGATGATGGTTCATCTAGAACACTCGATGTAGTTTTAATCAAGTGAAGCACATGAAGAAGAACCTAAATATCCCAGAGTCATAGGCAAAGTTATAGAATATGGGAGTTTAGAAGAACATGATGACCATGAGATGACTGAGCCACAAAGACTTGTAGATCCACCAGAGAGGCAAACACCCACAAGAGAATACCATCTTGGGCATCAAATATAATCTGAGATGTAGAGAAGTATGATGCTCCAGACGATACTTCCATAAAAAGAAAGTGGATTCAGACACACTCCAGCTATGTGGCGCTATTGTGTGACATCATTGATGTAAAACCTTCCATCTATGAAGATGCATCCGAGAAGAAAGAATGAAAGTATTCTATGATCAAAGAATACCAACCAATCATGAAGAATGATGTCTGGGATATGGTTCCAAGACCTGAACAGAAGTATGTAGTGCCTTCCAAGTGGATCTACAAGATCAAGCATATAGTAGATGGAAGCATCGAAAAATACAAAGAAATGTGCATGGTTTATCTTAGAAAGATGGAGTGGATTATAGCGAGACGTTTTCTCCATTAACCAGACACACTTCTTCACTAAAGTAGAAGTTCATATTGAGAAACCTACAGGACTCAAGAATCTTTATAGAGAACCACATGTGCATAGATTGGAGAAGGATTTGTACAGGATCAAAAGGAACCCATAACATGATGAGCTTGAGAATCACCTAGAGTTATGGATATCTCAACCTTTGCTAAAGGGTTGAAGATTAAAGCCTACAAAGGACGATAATCTCATAGATGGGTGTAAGATGGATTTTTTGCAAAGTTCAAGATGTAGGAACTAGGGATGATACACTACTTCTTAGGTCTAGAGGCATGGCAGAGATCAGATGGGATATTTCTTCATCAACTAAAGTACTTAGTAGAGATTCTGAAGAGGTTTAGAATGATGGAGTACAAGGCCATTGCCACACCAATGGAATCAAACTTGAAGCTACTATGTGATGATAATTTATAGATAGTTGATTCCATTAAGTATATATAGATGATTGGTTCATTGATGTACTTGTAGAACACGAGGCCATACATATACTTTGTTGTGAACACATATTGGCCATTTTTTGACAGATATGACATGTGTTCACCTAGTTGTTGCAAAGCATTTATTGAGGTACCTGAAGTGTACAATTGGGTATGGGCTCAAGTTTGTGATAGATCAGAAGATTAACCTTTATGTTTATGTCGACTCCGGTTGGGAAGATAGTGCCACATATAGGTAAAGCACTTCAAGATGTTGCTTCAGTTTGGGATCCGATATGATCTCTTGGTTTAGCAGGAAACATGCGAGTGTGGCATTGAGTAAAACTAAGACAAAGTACAATGTAGGCTGTTTGGATAGTTATGAGGAAGTATGACTCAAAAAGATACTATCATATTTGTTTGATCTCGAGTTAGAGCTGACTTGTATCTTCCATGAAAACAAGAGTTGTGTGAAGTTGTCAAAGAGTCCAGTGTTCCATGATAAGTCAAATCATATTGAGATCAAGTATCCCTGTATCTAAGATATGGTGCAGAGAGGAGCAGTGACGCTCCAATATGTGGAGAAAGATGTGTAGATGGCTGATGTGTTGACCAAGCCATTAGCAAGAGTGACGTTTGCATACTTTAGGGAGAAGCTTGGAATTATCCATATCGATGTTCCTCAAAAGAGGGAGTGAAGTGAATTGTACAGAAGATAAAGGTGCACCTGGGTTTCTATTTACATGTCCAGAAGACACATGAGGTATGGGATGCTCTCTAATAGGTGGAATATGCATATGCTCCGAGGCTGCTCTCCACATGTCCAGAAGACACAGGTGTAATGAGGGTTGCAATACATTTGGGATGTTATCCACTGGGTGCAGGTAGACATATATGTTCCTAGGATGCTCTCTACATTTCAGGAAGATGCAAGTGTGTGATCCTAGGATGCTCTCCACATGTCAAGAAGACATAGGTTGACTAAGGGACCTAATATATCTAGGATTATCTCTACACGTCAGGAAGATACAGGTGTGTGATATTGGGTTTGTCTCCACATGTCAAGAAGACACATATGTTATAGTATGCTCTCTACATTTCAGGAAGATGCAGGTGTGTGATCCTAGGCTTCTCTCAACATGTTAAGAAGATGCATGTTTTCTGAAGGATATGATATAGGAAACTGGGTTAGTCTCCATATGAGATGATGAGATTATATTAATACGACGAGATGAAAATAGTAGATGTAGGTGTGTGATCCTGAGTTGTACCTACTTGATGGATTTATCATAGAGATGATGAAGTCCTAGATGGTATCTAGGAATACATCCAACATGAAAAAGGGATGGATTTGTAGAACTTATACTGATGTATAGATTTGAGACATGTCACTAGTCAATGGTAGATGAGATGAGAGTTTATGCATCAGTGATGATGATCCAGTGATGACGATGATCCAGTAATGATGACCAACGATGATGATGATGTCCAGAGATTGTTTCCAGTCATGGTGATGACCATATTAGAATAATATCTTCCTTGTTAAGAGGGGGTGTCATTGTAAATGTAACTTTAGAATACATTCTTGACTCTGTTTTATTATTATTTTATTATTATAGTGTTATTGTACCTCCTCCAAAGATGTATTTCCTTTGTTTGGATATGTTATTATTATGCTTGTTCATGTAAGAATTTATCGATGTCAAATCTCTGTTTTAAGTTGGGGAAATAGTCCCCAAAGGAATAATGTAAAATGTATTTTTAGTCCCCCAAAAGAGAATTCAATCCAGTCAAGTAGAGAAGTTGTCCATGTTAAGGTAAAAGGTCACCCACATGAAAGAGTATAAATAAGGGGGCACCCTCACTCATTTGGATACACAACAAGCACAAGAAATTTCTTTCCAAGGGACAAAAAGACAACTTCGCTAGGAAAGAAGAAAAATAAGTTGCTGAAGTTACCTTATCTTTGGGTTTTCTATCTTTGTATGACATTGTACTAAGTGACGAATCTATACAGGAGAAGTTATTGAGTTTTTTCCCTTGCAGTTTCCTAGGATTAAATATTCACGTCTTTATTTTATGTTGTGCCTCTCTATATTTTAGTAATCCTATTGCATTATATTAAAGATCTAACATATTTGAATTAAAGTGGAAAATTTAACATCCATAGAGGTCATGGAAAAACTAAACTTGAAACATATTTCCCATCCAAATACATATCGAGTTTCATGGTTGAAAAGGGCACAATAGGTGATTGTGATTGAGCAGTGCTTATTAAAATTCCAAATTGGGAATTTTAGTGAGCAGGTTTTATGTGATGTGGTACAGATGGATGTAGGCCATGTGCTTCTCAGAAGGCCATGGTTATTTGACAAAAAGGTTCACTACGATGGGAGATAAAACACCTAGCATTTACCAAGGATGGACAACACTACATGTTAAAATCAATGGTGGGATGTAATACCCCCAAGATTTTATATTATTTAATTAAGTATTTTATTTGGAAAATAATCTAAAAAAATTATTTTGTAAAAAAGTTATAAGACTCTAATTTTTATGGGACAAATACTCACAGTCACGTGGATGTATAATTTGGACAAGGAATATTATTTTCACAGAGTCTTCAGTTAGTGAAAATATGTCATAGCGCATTCGTTCATGGGATATTAAAGAATATCCCTAATTTCACTAGATATTGATAAATACCTACCAAAATTCTTTTTTGATCCCCCATCCCAATAAGTATTTCCAATTTTAAAAACCCTATTTTTTTATGAGCTATTCCATATTTTCAATAGGTACCACTTTTTATACCCCAAATACCTATAGACCCCCCATACCCTACTCCCCTGCCCCCCTAATACCTACAATATATTGACCTAATTTTTCACAATTTAAAAACTCCCCTTTATGAATGAACGTGATAAGATATTGGTCAAGAAGGTGAATCCCCCGTGATTATTTTATTAATAAAATTAAACACTTAAGCCACTAGTTGAAAGAGGGGGCACTATCCTGAGACAATGAAAAATGACAACAATAAAGATATTTTATTTAGATCAAATCCAAGTTAAAAGCTAATCAAGGACACTATATCCACTAATATAGGGATCGAGATATCAACTTGAGATTTGATTGAGATGACACAATACCCAAGCAAAATTATATAATGGTGCACCGAGAAGACAGAGGACACTATGTGGTGAACAAAGATAAAATGTTTCTATGTTGAGGGAAACATGTTGAGTACTCTCTCTCTCTATTTTGAAATTCCATCATTTTTTAATTTTTTACAAACTCTTGAGAAAAGTCTACATTCAAATTTTGTTGAGCTCATTTGTCTATGGTGGTGGTTCAACTGGCAGAGAAAGATGGTGGTAGTTCAACTGGGAGATAAAGATGGTAAAGTAATGTGACTGTCCTCTTCTACAGTTGGGAAGAACTTGGAAGCTCCAAGTGTTTTTCCCCATTATTTTATCAAATAGATGATTCTAACCTCTTCTAAAGCTATTACTTTCCATTGGAATAACTCATAAACTGGTTATAGATCTTTAAATTTCATGAAGTTATTATTATAATGAATGATGTCGTGGGTTGTCAAAATTAATTCTTAGCTATGCTACAAGTTTTGACTTAATCAAGATCTTTAGAATGATTTGAATCCGTGATCGAGTATATATGTTTGTTTGTTTGTTTTATGGCAAATCAAATTCCTCTTATAAGTTGAGATTTTCTTTATATTTTGTTTGTGTTATGGCAAAACAAATTTCTCTTATAAGTTGAGATTTTCTTAATATTCTAAGTTTCCTTTTGATTTATGAGCATCATGCATATATCCTTTTTACAGGAGATACATTAATTAGTTCCACTGGTTCTTTAGGAGTTAGTGAGACTAGCAACTCCCTCTTACCATGTAAATGTGAGAATCATAATCTGGGTCCTCCATCACTAAGACTTATGCTCATATATATCTGAATCTCTTCTTTGACACATGAACCTAAATAAGGTAGAATATCTTCAGGAGCCTTCACATCTATCATAATAGATTTAAACCATCTATTTTGTCTTCTTTCCAAGAGACATAAGAACCTCCCGAGCTGTTCTCTTTCAGGATCACCCATCTGAATGAATCTACATTCATGTCCTTCTTTACTTTTTTGGTAAGGGAATATTAGTTTTCCCTACAAGAAAAATTATTCTAATGGTTATAACCATTTCATACTCATGACTTTTATTCACATGAAATACTCTCAATATACTGATAATGATTTACATAGTTATGTGCAGATATTGACCAATAGGTTTAACATAACCAATTATAATCACATATACTGGTATTTAGACCTATATCAGTCCAAAAAAATCATTTTATTAAAAAAATATACAACCCTGTGTTCATGTCTCATGACGTAAGCATGAAGCCCCTCTATGTGGCCAACCATGTAGTCTTATGTTCACAGTTTATGAAACAATCATGTAATCCTAAATCTCATGTCTTATGGAGGATGTTTTTAGTATTATATATGTTGGCATTCTGATAGGTAATCATTTGGAAATAGACCAGATCGTGATATGATTATCATTAATGGAAACACATAGTTCCAAGCATATGATCCAACAGACAGGATGACAGACAAGCAGAGGACTCAAACGAATCGACGGTTTTTGCAGAGATCTGCAAGATAAAGTGCGAGAAGAAAATTTAACAGAAAATATGATGAAGAAATCTGACGGTTAGAAGATATCCCATAACAAATCTACAGTTACAGAACAATCCACAAAGGTATGACACAATCCAAATTTTCAAATCAATGACTAGGATTGAATCTACAAAGAATCAACAACTCATAGAATTGGAGAAAATGATTTGCGGAAGCAATTTCAAGAGACGTAAAAAAGCATACCCGCAATCCGCATTCGATCTCAGATCAATGGATATGATCGAATTTGAAAGAAATCAATGGTTCAGAAGAAATGTAGAAACAAATTCATGGGAGAAAAATTGCGGAAGTAGTTTAAACAAATTTGGAAAACCTGTAATCCACAATCCACATCAGATCTAAGATCGAAGATCAGGAAAGACTCCGAAAAATATCGACAAATCAGAAGAAAAATTGCAAAAAGGGAATTGCAGAAGTAGTTTGAAGAAATTTGGAAAACGCGCAATCTGAAATCCACATCTGATCTAAAATCAATGGTTGGGAAAGACTTTGCAAGAGATTGACGATGTGGAAGAAGATTGCAGAAAGGAAATTGCGGAAATAGGTTGAACAAATTTGGAAAACCTGCAATCTGGAATCCACAATATCTAAAATCTTATTTCAGATCGACAAACAAGAGAGAGTCCACATGAAATCGATGGTGCACATTAGAGGAAATTTGGGGTCTAAAATGGGCCTTATAAGAAAACATGCCAAAATAAGTTTTTGTGAGTTGGAATTGAAGAACCAATATAATTTCAATAAAACAAGTCAACCATAATGGTTGAATTGACATATTTGTCATTAAAAAAAACTATTTTTTTTGTTCGTATTTTCGACATATCTCATTGTGTTTTTACTCAAATTTCGATCGGGAGAGCTCGTTGGATGCAGAATTTGATTCCGCATCCAACGAGTACCCACACTGCATACTTTTGACGGACCCCGCTACCCCAAAAAAAAGAAATAGCTGAAAAAACGTGATGATGACATCATCATCATGTTTTTTCAGTTATTTCTTGTTTTTGGGGTAGCGGGGTCCGTCAAAAGTATGCAGTGTGGGTACTCGTTGGATGCGGAATCAAATTACGCATCCAACGAGCTCTCCCGATCGAAATTTGAGTAAAAACACAGGGAGATATGTCGAAAATACGAACACAAAAAATAGTTTTTTTCTTTCTTCCTCCAAAATTAATCAATATTATTTTATTATTTTAACTATTATTTTATTATTTTAACTATTATTTTATTATTTTCCTTAGGAGGCCCATTTTAGACCCCAAAATTCCTCTAATGTAAGAAGTTTTGCGGAAAGAATCTTGCGAAACCAGAACTGCGGAAACTCATATTTTTGGAAAAAGACAGTTACAGAAGGAGTCAAGGTTGCGTAAAAAGACAATTGCATAAGGAGTTAGATTTGTGGAAACTTAGAATCGTGGGAAGACTGAGGGTGCAGAAACATGAAATATTTCTTATCGATTGGGCTAAGTTTCCTGTCATGAGGCACTGAACAATTTTGATCAATTATGAAACCAAATAGTCAGGCATATGAACAAATGAAGGGATTAAGGATTGGCATGTATAAAAGGATGGGAGAGAGATAGTACTTGTGCACTCTCTACAAACAGAGAGTTGGTTCATGGACAACAGCTGAAGGGTATGATTGCACAATGAAAGAGGACTTTGAGTTCTTTCAAGAATATGAAGAACAAAGATAGTACGAGGAGATGAGTTTGAATGAGCGGGTATTCCTTGTGATATTTGTTCTCTGTATATTGTTCTGAACATGTTTAAATATGAGGATTAAGGGTGGTAGGGTGGTGCTAAGAAAAATATGTTTCCTTCTCTCTAAAATTTGATGCATGTACAAGTGGAAGTGGGTGCTTTCACTCAATAGTAGATGGAGTTTTTATGCTTTAGTGGGTTCTAGAAAAACACGACAGTTGGTGCTTTCTACAAGTAGGAGCTTGTAATCAGAGGTTGCAGCCTCAGTTGATTAGGTGCTCAAACGAAGATGATGTAAATTAATTGAAGCCTTTTGTTAATATTTTTCTATGTCTCTATCATGTGTGTGATTGATGATTATCATTAATTTTGTTCTATTTGTTGCATCACCATGACTATAAAGCTATGATTAGGAAGAATGGTTTAATAATTGGAAATTTTTTAAGCTTAGTAATAATTGAATCACCCCCCTATCAATTATTAGAATAATCTCAACAATTGGTATCAGAGCAGGTTCCTTTTATTTAAAGGTATTTCTTTAAGCTTAAACATGACAAGTCATGAAGGGACTTCAATCAATAAGGTTCCTCTGTTTGATGGAAACAATTTCTTCTTATGGAAGGTTAAAATGAGAACATAACAACGGAGGGAGTATATTTCGCAAATGTGACTTGCACGGCAAAAGTCACTTTTTGTCTTTGCGAAATAAGTTAAAATGCCCACGGATTTCAAGGGCCAAGATTGACAGGGGGTTAGATAAGCGGCGGAGGTAAATTCCGCTTATTTGAAGTACTCGCGAAGATTCACTTTTCAAATTGGCGGAATGAGTTAAAGTGGGGACAAGTCTCAACGACGGAGATCGGATTGGGAAGATATTTACGGCAGATAAAGATTCTGCTGTTTGAACATGCACAAAAAAACTCACCCTTGGAATTTGTGAAATATGGTAGGCTCGTTAAACATGGACAACAGATATTAAAGGCCCTTTAGATCAAGGGTTGAAAATGATTCCGCTCGTTTAAGTTGTATGAAGAAAATCCAGGGTTGAGGTTCGCGGGATTGAATATGGGCCACATATTTCAACGATCATGATGAAAGTTAGAATGAATATCCACAGCTGAAAGTAGTCTCGCTCATCCAAGATGTGAAGAAGTGAATTTTTGGGGTGAGAACGCAAAAGATAGAGGTGACAGGAGATTGAAGGTACAAACACCAGCTGAAAGGATATGCGGCCATAAAACAAGATCGATAGTGTAGATCACATCTCAACACCAAATATTTATTGCCTAACGTGCGTGCTAATCATGAGCACCATAATGATTGAGCAATAGAAGATGAGTATGGCCTTTACATGCAGTATAGTAATCAAGCAGGGGTGTTGAAAACAAGGGAATTTTGATACCATCACCAGGAGGAATCGATCAAATGAAAAATGTCAAGTCCACACACCATGATTAACTTGAGGCTGAAGGAAATTGAGGCCGGATGTCACTTCCGCCATTCATATCATGACGTCATAAGAAAAGGGGGCGGCATGGTTGGAATCTCCACATAAGGGATGGGATCCAGAACCCACGTGAATGTTCGTGTTGTCATCATGCCACTCGATGATGGTGTGTGTTTATATCTGACAAAGTCCTTGTTGAGCTCGACCACCCAGCTCGTTATAAATGCTACAGTCAGAGCCATTCGAAGTTACCGAATGAGTAAATGTTGATGAAGAGTGGGGACGACCAAATACTATTCTTCTAAGAGTCCTGGGGGTCTTGATAGGGGATCTGTAATGACTGTCCTACTTGGTAAGTTGCTTGTCAGATGTGTTTTATTGGCCGATGGACGTTGCTAAAAAATTCTACCATTCTTAGGTTTTCATGCAAAATAAGCTCCAACCATTGAGGTAAAGATGTTCATCACATTAGGAAAACATTCTGATGCTTGTGAGAGCTATATTGTCCTAAAAGAAAGCAACACCTTTGTGGATGCAGTGCCCCAATTTCTCAGCTCGAGGGATATCCCGCCGAAGTTTTCGAGGGAGGCCATGGGATCAATTGCCCCAGTGCATAGTGTCCATTGCTAGGTGTGGTTGGTCTAGGCGAATGCTTGGACTGGGGGAGAAAAAAGTGGAGGTATTTTTTCATCATTTTCCTTGACAAAAATTGTCGACCCTAACGAGGGTGATGACAAGTCCAAAAGGGCGTTACGTTGGAATATCCTGTAGGACGGATCTGGCCCTGGTAGAAGAAACGGATGAGAATGAAAAGTCCATCAAGGACTTGTTACTGTCAATAAATGGGGTTGTATTCTCCAGGTTTACGTAAATAACAGTATTACCAGGAGAGATAGATACTGGGCAGGAAGCCAAACACAGAAGGGAGATAAACCTTCTTGCCAGCCGTGAACACAAGAATAATTTCTTCACTATCAAACAGAAAATGAACATAAAAATGCCAAAAGCAAAAGGATGTGTTGCATGCCTTGACAGGAGAAGAAATGAGTCAAGGTGAGTCAGCAGGAAATCGTTGAAGGTGCACTGAGCCATCATTTTCACGTCAAATGAGCCCGAAACTTCAGATGCTGCATCATTGTTTAAAATCAACCATGCAGGTCACTCTATATTCTATGTTTTGTATATATCAATTGTGGAAAATATGCAACATCTAAGTTTGTTAGGATTTTGATTATGGTTGTAACTAATTGTGGCCTTGTTTCGAGATTGATCTCGGGGGCCTTTGACACTATAAATATACCCTCAATAGAGGAAGACAGGGTTGAAACCCGTGAGATCTTTTGTGTATATGTAATTTTGATCTGTTTTAATAAAAGTTGCGGAGTTGGACGTTGGTCTCTGAATGTAAAAATTCATGTGTATTTCTCAGTTACAGTCTGTGATTTCTTTTCTTTATGTGCATGTCTTTCTTGTTAATCTCTCCTTTATGTTTTCTTTCGTATCTGAGATAAGTGTGTGATAGTTTCAGAATTCATACTTTGCTATGCTCTGTCTATCGTCTCTGATATTCACAAATTATCTCTACCAAAGTTAATGTTGAATTCATCTAACTAGTGCTCTGTGTTAATGGATTGTCATCTTTCCTCCTTTTCCACCAAACCAAAAATATATTGACTGTAACCGAAGTACTACCTTAATTTTGCAGACATTCTCCATGCAAAGTGCTCTGTCTTTTGATAATTGTGACTCCATAGCCCAATTGTGCTTGCCTTGTTTTCAACCATGAAATCAACTTGAATTTGTTTTATCTTTAAATCTGGCCTTGATAAACAAACTTGTGAGAGATCTCTCTCTAGAAAGGAAGAAGTCACCTCTCCTTTCCTAAAGTGGTTTTGTTGTTGCCTCGAGGTCCACCTTCCACAGCCTTGGGTGCGATTCTAAGTGCTAACACTTGTGACCTCCTATGAAGAAACACATACTCTTAACCATTATACCCACTCATACTATATAGTTCAAAGTATTAGCTAACTATCACATTTAAGGGATAGCTTCACCAACATACTATTCCTCTTTTAAATGAATAATACGTTACAAAATGAAAAAAATGGCAAAGGACCAAGTGTTAGATTGACATGCACTTTAAAAGATTATAAAATGAATTAGAGAAGATTAATTGTTAGTGTAACTAACCACTTTTCTTTTCAGCGTAACTAATTCTTAAAGAAGATTTATTGTTAACGAAACTAACCGCATTTAACATCATCATTTTAATTTGATTATATTTCCCTTCCAAAAATGGTTGAACAAGCATTCTCATATCCAAGAGGGAACACTGTCATTCAAGCTAAAAGTGCGTTAGAGAAGGAGGGGTATTGAAATAGTTAGATCTATCCGTCAAATATTACAAATAAAGTTTTGTTCGAAGAAGTGTTTTTAATATTTTATGGAGAACTTTGCCATTTGAAAGGAGTTTAGGTTAAAATTTATTCTCTTATATATAAAAGTATTTAAGTATCCAAAAATTGAAAGCTATATTTAATTAACAATTTCATGTTATTTTATATTGTATAATTTTTATATGTTTATAATAACTATGTTAAAACAATTTCTATAACTTTTAAAAAGATAAAGAATTATTTGGTTTTTTTAATTTTATGTTTACAAAAATCTCATTCTCTTAAATTAGTTGTTATGAGTTAAAAGGTTAGGAATGTCAATATTTTAACAAATATTTTAAAATTAAGCTCTAAGATAGGTGTATGTAGGACATTTTATGAGAAAATGAATTTTCAAAATTTTCAACTCGAGTATCACAAAGACGACTTGAATTATTTTATCCCACTACGTTTTACGAATTGTAAGTGCCCTCTTTCACAATGGAGCTTATGAGAGTGAATTGTAAGTTCCATCTTTCACTATGTAGCTCACAATTTTCCAAACTTTCGATCTTCTATATATTTAAGGTTAATCATCTTCATATAATATCTTAGTTTTCTCTAATCCTCTAATTCTTTATAACACCCCAACTTCTCATTAAAATACTTTAATAATAACATACAGCATATTGCCTTTATTTTTAGATTATATGTTGTAAAGTACTTTTGGATTTCCTCGAACTTTCTTGGCAATTGTCTATGGATGTTGCAACCCCAAAATTCACATCCATATAAGATAACACTAGTGACGAAAAACTAAAAAAGGAGTTCCTTCCTCTTATCCCAAAGTGAAAGGTCTATTGATTACAAGTTTTTTCAAGTTCATAATAAGCTTCTCACCCTTCTTTTTTTTGTTTGCTAGAATTTCCCAAGCTTTTGGGAGTGGTCTTTGGTCTAAGAACTATGACCTAGAAGCATCTAAGCCATCAAAATCACTCGAGATCGCATTAGGCTTGGGCCACACCAACCCTCAACCGATTGGATTTTGAGTATCTCCTCCCAACCAGCTCATCCTTGAGAGGAATTGAACCCAGGTTTCCATGTTGATAAGACCCACACCTCAACTAAATGAACTCGTTGAAATTCACTCGTTCCACCCTACGCGCACACACACACAAACAATTTTTTATCAACCTTTATATATAAAACATACAGTCTCATTACGGATTTTACCCTTCTAACCTTATCATAATAATATGTCATTGTTTCATTAAGAATAAGTAAAACTCCTCTCCCTAAAATAATCGAATCATAATACATAATTCCTTTGGTTTTCATACAACTTGGTTTTATATATTTACCCCAATAGGTGTTTAGATATTATCTGAGATTTTGAATCCTTGAGTGGATCAACAAGATTAACTCGAGTGTAACACTTGTGTACTTATGGGATTCATTTCATGGTCTTCATATCTTGTTATGCTTAAATGCATCTTGATTAATAATTAAATAAGCTTCACTTAAGTGGATGCCATTTTTTTTGTTTATTTCATATTACTTTTTAGTTTTTTATTAAATAGTATTTGTTTTATGTTTATATTAATTGGTTTATGTTTATGTTATATCACAAATGGATAACTATAATGATATGGTACTTAGTTTATAATTTAATGTTTAACATTTGTTTGACAACCAATTATCTCCACAAAACGAATGCCTATTGTTGTTCACCAACCACTTTACCACTTTACTTGTGGTTGTGTTAATATCTAAGAGTTTGGACTTCCTTGAGCGGATCAAAAAACTAACCTAAGTGTAACAAGTGCATCAAGATGCTTAAATGCATCTTGATTAAGATTTAAATAAGTTATTTAATTACGTTTATTGTATCTAAGATTTTGGACTTCCTTGAGAGGATCAACAAGATCAACCCAAGTGCAACACTTGTATAGTCATGATTCATTTCATGGTCATCATATCTTGTTATGCTTAAATGCATCTTGATTAAGATTTTAATAAGCTTCACTTAAGTGGATATATCAATCATTGAGCTTATTTTTTTTCCTATGAGTTTTTGTTTTTTTATTAAATAGTATTTGTTTTATGTTTATATTAATTATTTTAATTTTTATGTTATACATAAATAGATAACTATAATGATCTCTTAATTAGTTTAATGTTTAGTATTTGTTTAACACCCAACTATTTATTTCCCCGTTGTACATTATGTATTTTATACAAACGAGATACTCAGTTAATGATAATCTATGAATCACCAAAGACCTATAGATTTGTTATATGCAAATCCAATACCAACCTAAGTAACATTTTAAAACCAAGTAGTTCAGTAAAATTATTAGTACCAAACCCAAGTCCATCCTTAAACTTCACAAAGTGGTCATCAGAAAAGTAAATTAGTCAACCAGCTCTGCAAATTCACGGATCTCGAAGAGATAATCCATCAAAATAACCCCAAGGAAAAGATTTATCTATAGATTCCTCAACAATCAATCTGGTTTTAATGAAAATGTGATCATGTGGAATAGACCTGAGAACCCCCAAACTTTGTATAGATACTTGAATAGGAAGAGGAATATGATCCTCAAAACAACTATGATTTCTAGCATTCTAAATGAACCATAAAACAATTAAAGGAAAAGATCTAATATCCTTTAACTCCTCTTTTGATCATCATTTCTTAATACAATGTTCCACGGAATCGCCCAACCATAAATTTTTCAACTTAAGATTGGATTCAATTTCATACCATACACATTTAGTATAAGAATAGTCCACCCCCAAATGTACATTAGACTCACCTGCCTCCTTACATAAATAACATGTGCGAGGCCCTTCCCTACCTTTTTTGCGTAAGATATCCCAAGTTAAGGCTTTATTAGAAAGTAAAAACCATATAAAAACTTTATATTTGACTGGGCATTTAAATTTCCAAGCCTCTTTCCACCACCATAAAATCTCAACATCAACCCTATCCTTGATCAATTGTGAAGAACCATCTCTAGGAGAGTATTTCCCAGTTTTTGAATCAATCTATACCAACTCATCAACATCATCAGATAATCTAATATTACTAGCCTTAAGAGTAGAAATATAATCATTCCAAATCAAAACATCCTATATATCCACTAAACCAACATTTTCAAAAGAAAGCCAACCTTGCTCCAACAATATAGACGTACTGGTATAACCAATATCATTAAGGAAGTAGAAACCATGGTTATGTAAGAATTCAATCAAATGAGGAGGTAAAATATGTCTCCACTTACAACTAACCCAAGGATCGGAACCAATACGCACAACAACCCCATTACCAACCTTCCATACAAGATCATCACCAATTAAATCAAAAGATAGTAAAGCCGCTTTCAAACAGAAAGAAATGTTCCTGCATTGTTTAGAGGAGCTTCTGATCCAATTAGTCCAAGACAAAGGTTGAATATATTTCTGAATAACAATTTGTACCCACAGATCAGATCCATTAAAAATATTCCAAGCACTTTGGGATGTAAGAGCTTTTGAGAAAAAAAAAGAATTTTTAAACCCCATCCACTGAGATACTTAGGGAAATCCAAAGTCTTCCAAGAAGTCCAGGATAAATTGAAATGTTCAAGATTAACAGACCATAAGAACTTAAAACATATTTTTTTGATCTTTTCAATGATTTCCGAAGGGATCAAAAAATGCATCCAATATACAGGAATTGCCTCAAGAATAGTTTTCACCAAAATCAACTTACCACCTTTAGACAACCAAGGATGACTCCAATTTTTAATCTGATTCTCAAGTTTAGCGACCAACCAATTTTTAATCTGATTCTCAATTTTAGCAACCAACCAGTCCCAATCCTTAATAAAATACCTGCAAGGTTTGAGATAAAAACCAAGATACTTCAAGCCCATCGCAATAGTAGCCAAGGAAAATGAAAAAAAACTCCTGAGATTATTTAAATTAGAATCTTCCAAACCAACATAAAGTAGGGTGGATTTATCATATTAATCAACATCACAGATGCCTTACATAAACAACTCAACACATCATTCAAATTCAATAAAGACTTATCGAAACCATCAGTGATCATAACAATATCATAAAAAAAAGAACACGTGTTAAAGAAATCCCATTGCCAAAAGGAAGTCCAACAAGATCCCCTTGATCCGTAGCATCAAGGATAATTCTACCAAGGCCTTCGACAATAATAAGGAATAACAATGGCGCTAAAGGGAAACCTTGTCGAAGACAAACAGAGAAAATGCGAGGAAAAAGCAACACCATTAATAAGAATGGAAAATGAAACAGAGAAAAGACGAAAAAAGCAACACCATTAATAAGAATGGAAAATGAAACAAGAAAAGACTTCCCATCACCGCGTGAAGATGCTTGCTATGAATAGTATGCAACCCTTCCTAAAACCTTCTTAATATGTGTAGATATAACCTTGCCAATAATCTTATAGATACTCTTACAAAACTAGATAGGCCTAAAATCCTTAAAAAAATTAAGAAACTCAGATTTAAGGATTAATGCAATAAAAGTAGTATTAAAAATAATAAATATTTTACCACTTCTCGAGTCATCAACAACCTGTAATAAATCCATGCCCAAAACATCAAATACAGCCATATAAACCTCAACAGAAATCTTGTCCGGACCCAAGCTTTTATCATTTTTACAAAGGGACCCAAGCTTTTATCATTTTTACAAAGGGTTAGAACAGCTTGAAGTTTGTTAATAGTAAAAGAGGACATAAGATCAGCATTATCTTCTTCAGAAACAGTCTTAAATGGAATGGATTACGAAGGAACTCAGTCCAATTTAAGGTCCGTAAGCATATAACATCATAAATTTCATTAATACAATTACATTACATAGTTAACATCACAAGGATATAACATCATAAACATCATTAATACAATTATATTACATAGCTAACATCACAAATGAAGTTTATGATGTAATATGTAGTTTTGCAAGACCAGGAAGCCCTCTTATTTTCTTCAATACAACACAACCCTTCAACTTCAGTGATACCAATGTTGTTGGCAATGATCGAACATCAAGCAGTTCTGTACAATCGCCGATGTCCAGTCCTCTAAGGTTAGGGCAAACACCTTCGGCAAATGCTATCTCTTTTATACACGTTCTGTGCAGATCTAATTGTTTGAGTCGAAACATGCAACCCAACGCTGTTAGGATGGAAAATGGCACTTGCTGCAGCGGACAACGTATTACACTCAAGAATTCAAGTTTGTTCAAATCCATGACACCCACTGGTAAATGCTCTATCCCTGTATCATCTATCATCAGCGTTCTCAACTGGTTCAACCTTCTAACCGAGTCAGGCAACCATTTCACTTCCGGGCAGCTAGAGAGCGTCAATTCCTTTAAGCTGGTGAAGTAACCCAGCCTGGGCAGCATTTTCAACAAAGGGCAATGCAATTTCAGAATTTCCAAATTGCTTAGGTTTCGATTATCAATGGGCAGTTCTCTTAAGCTTGTATGAGATAAATCCATTTCTTCGAGAAACCTCTGATCTGAGACATGGGGAGGCAATAATTCCATTTTCTGACAACCTGAGAAGTCTAACCTTGTTAGTGTGCGGATATGTTCAAATGTTTCTCTAGAGAGGGTCAACTCCTCGCAACCTGCCAAAGAGAGATGTTCAAGCCTAGTTAACATTCCAAAGGAGTCTGGCAGAATTTGCAACCGTACAACACCCATTCAAGTCAATACGTCGAAGGTTTGTTAAATTTCCGAAGGAAGGCGGTAGCCCTTGCAAATGCTTGGATCGAGACAAGTCAATATGCTGCAGGTTCGTTAAGTTCCCCAAAGAATCTGGAAACGGGTTCATTGTTGTCTGGAGTCTCAGGTATTTTAAGGAATGGAGATGAAAGAACTCTTGTGGCAATGGTTCTTCAGTGTCTTTCATGTCAATCTTTTCGAGATGCTTCAGGAGCCCTATGGATTTTGGTAACCTTTTGAGGTTACCAATATTCAACTCCCTCAGCTGCAAAGGTGCCTGCAATGCAATCAAGATTGAATTTGATTATATAAAAAAGCCTACCAGCAAGGAACGGGGAAAAGTAAACAAGCAATCCTTCCTCAAGATCTTAAGTGTACCTCATTTTCACTGTCCCACAATGTTTCAAGTTGGCTCAAGCCTGCCACTTCTAAAACTCTTAAATTCTTTATTGGAATCCAAGGAGGCAACGAGGAGTATGGGTAGTTATCCCAGATACAGCCACAGCAGATCCTGGCTCGGCCGGTTGGATATGATTCCCAAACGATGAACGCCATCTTCAACCCTCAGCAATCCCACCAATCCCAGCAAGCAGCAGTTCCAGAAATTCGAGCCGAGCCATATAGGACCTGATTGTCTATACATGTTGGACAAGCTTCCCAAGCAATCACCATGAGCCCTCAGTAGTTGCAACCCGCTCATATCAACGAAACAACTGCTGGACTTCACTGGTTTTCCTAACGATTCGCTAGATCTTTGCTGAACCATGGTAATTCCACGCACCTAATTTGTCGTGTGAAAGTTGTTAGAGAGTGCAAAAGCATAAATTGGAGAATACAAAATGAAGTTTAGAGTTCGAAACACGTACGGATGATGGTTGGAACATATCATGAAACGGGTTGTCAGATAAGCGCCAAAGACGACGACGACATCCCAGAGGTTCCTCTTTATCCGCCAAATCTCTGCCCAAGTCCCTCAGGTCATCGTGCATTCTTATACGGTTTTTACTGTCAAACTCTACAAGACATTTCTTCTCCAGGTTCTGAAGAATCTCATAACCTTGCCAACCAGATCCCTCCCATATTCTTATGGCTGTATCCTTCCTTATTCCGATAAAGAAGCACGCAATGTCTAAGAATATCTCTTTCTCCTCTTCAACAAGATTGTCATAGTTCATTTTAAGTTTAAGCTGTATATTATGGGCAGGATGTACAATTGATAATTTGTCCAACTGATCTTGCCAATGCTTCATGTCTGGCTTATCTGAGTTAAGTAGCGCCCCCAAAACTTTAAGAGATAATGGCAGTCCTTCGCACGTATCCAAAAACTTTATAACCCCTTCTTCAAATGCTGGAGGAGGACGAGGCAACTGGAAGGCATGCGAACAAAAAAGCTCTTCAGAAGGTTGTCTATCGAGGCCTGTCATATTGTAAATGGATGGCTCTTCGATTTCTGGAAATGTAAGCACATCTTCATTACGAGATGTAACTAAAATTAAGCTACCAGAACTAAGAACGTCTTTCACCGGTAAAAATAATGCTTTCAGCTGGTCAACATGGTTTACATTATGTAAAATGACGAGAGCTTGATAGCAAGAGCGATAACGTCTGAGCATCTCTATTCCGTGATCAACGCTCTTCATTAACTGATCCACTCCTGTCAAGTTCTTGTAAAGTTTACCCTGCAAGAATGTTAAAGAGCTTCAACCTGCTGCTTCGTTCACATCAAACAAAAAACAGGTTTTATCATAATTTGAGCTCTTGCGATTAAAGAATTCTCTTGCCAAGGTCGTCTTACCTACTCCGCCAAGACCCACAATCCATACAACCTGGGCTTCCCCGCTATGACGTTGCTGCTGCTGCTGCAACAACATCGTCCTTTCAAAATGCTCTAGTTTTTCATCCAAACTAGTGGGAGATGTATCCTTTTCATCCAATCTTGTGGGATATGTGGATCTAACATTTTTCAGCACCCGTTCCACCACCTTATCCACGAGCTCGTCTTCATCACTGGATATTCACAGCCAAACAAATAAAACATACAATTACTTCAATCATTGCTTATCAACACAGTTAACCTAAGACGGACTACAGAAAATTGCAGTTGAGAGTTCTAACCCATTAAATGTCTTGATATCGAAACCGCTAATAGATGAAACGGCATTGATCGCGTTTCTCCAATATTCAAGTCTTTGTGAGCTGTATCTCTCTTTTTCTTCATGATGTAGTAGGGCTCGCGCAAACACTCCCTCGCCCGTCGAGACCCGTAGATCGGATGGCTCAACACCGTAAAAGACTGGAATAATGAGACCCTTCGATTCTAACATCAAGTAGAGCTCATCTAGACACCACCGTGAATCTGCGTATCCTGAGGAGAAAATGGCTATATGAACAGTGGATGTTGCAATAGCACTTTCAATTTGATTAACTAAGCTGTCTCCCTCAAATAGTTCTTGCTGGTCGAAAAATGTTCGTAATCCATGGCTTAGAAGGCGCCTGTAGATAAAGCTGGCTAAGGTGTATTTGGTATCCTGGCCACGGTGACTCAAAAATACATCGTAACGATAAGCGTGACTGGTGGGTAATGCAGCGGTGGAGGCGGAGGAGGATGGCATGAATGAATGAACAAGCAAAAAAGATATTCTGCAAAAGATATTTTTGTGTCCAGATGATCTAACGAGTTCGTGGCTTTCAAGTTAAAATCATCGAGCTCATCTTTCTGATTTATAGATGGATCTACGAGGGTAAAGGAATTGGTTTTTGTGGAGTTTGGTCTTCACGACGTTACATGTTCAAACTTACTATTTCGCTTAACAAAGCCAAGCCAGAATCGACATGGATTGCAGATTCCTTTTTTAAGCTGACGTGATAAAATGGTCCATCCTTATCTGAATTGCAAATTCCTTTGACGTGGTAAGATGGTCTACCTATCCATCTGTAGATAAGCTCGATATAAGGAAATGAATGTGCAATCGAGATAAGCTCGGCGGACAAGCATGTTTTAGTGTCTTTTTGTTTCCAATATTGATGAGATCAATGTTTCCGAGAAACCGTATTCGTTCCGAGAATCTGTCTTCGTTGTGAATGGTAGGTGGGACATAATATTTATGGGAGTAAGCTAGCTCGGGAGCAGACCTCCCTCCATCGAACAGAGGAGGAGCAAAGTCAACGCTAAATCTAAATGGTTGATGATTTGTGTATATATATATAATTTTTTTTGGTGACATTTGTTAGAATATTTTATGTAGTTTTTGTTGAAATTTTGAATTTTATTGTTTAAATTATAATTTTGATTGTAGAAATGGATTTAATGCTCTCTATTACTCTTGGGATTTTGAGATTAAGTAATTCCAACAACCTAAGGTTGTAATTTCAATATTTTGAACTCCATTTTGACTTGAAAAATCACCACAGAAAAGTGGAAGCAAATCATTGATCATTTAGCTTACACCCCTTTTATACAACCAAACAATGGGTCCGAAATCAAGACAAAATATGTAGTCAAATGTTGACTTCTTATTGTTTCCATCTCCAACCCAATCCAAGTTGGTGTAATTGTCAATACTTTATGCCAAGCTAGTAAGCTCCTTCATATAGGGTGAGTGAGTTCATTCTCTTACATCCTACAATTCAATGTTTTGCAACATTAGTCTCAATGAAGTATGGGTGAAAGGGTTCTTTTTTATGGTGCCATATGAGGAGTATGGAACTCTTAGATTTATTTTTTATGATGACATGGTTGTACCACACTCTTATTCAAATTTGCAGCAGCATCATTTGTTACTTTATGATGATGCACATCTACATGGATGCACCTATGATATGTATTTGAGTCACTTGAAGACTCATGGCTTTTCTTGCTCAACACTTGGTTCATTTGATGTGCGGGGTGAATAGATTTATGATTGGAGAACATTTTTGTTGCCAACCACATACTTTGTTATACATTTTTTATTCTCATTCATGGATGTATGGGTGAGAATTCTTTGAGTCATTTGAAGTCTCCTTGTTTCTCTTGCTCATTATTTGGTTCAGATTTTAGTGGAGATTCTTCATTCACTTCTTGGATGAAAGAATACATGGCTGGATATTTAGATGCATATCACATCCTTTTGGAGCAGCATTATAGGGCATGGTATCCTCACCTATGTCATTGGAGCATATTTGATTGGTCACTTGAATCTTGTATGCACTTGGCAAATGTTGGTCCACTTAATTGGAGGTATAAGCACTTTCATGATTGTTTGATGAGGCACTTCCTTGATGTACATTTTTATTATGTTATTATGTACTTTGATGATACATATTATATACTCACGATGTTTGGAAGAATGCATACAAGAAAGTGGGATCCTGGAATTCTCTTTCCTAATGGTCTGGGTTGGAGAGCACTCTTAATTGTTGGAGTGCAATATAAGCAATGGGACCCTGGGATAGTTATTAGTCCCATTGATTTTAGATTTTTTGGGGAAACAAGCAGTATAGGAGATGGATTCCCCACTTAATAAAATGATTTTAATTAGAGTAATGCAGAAGCCAGAATGGTGGTTCCTCTCTAATATCTTCATGGAATATCAAAGACTCAAAATTGGGAAATGCAGAGGCAACTTCAAAGAATCATACAGAAAGCAGGTTCTTCAACACCCATGTTTGAAATTGCTTGAGGACAAGAAATATTGGGAAGGGAGGACGTGTCATGTCCCAAATTTTTCATTGGGTCACAATGGCCTAATCACATTTACCATATTCATGATATTTTTCCAAATTGATGCTAAGGGTCAAGTAATTTCTAATGAGGAACATTACTAGTTTCCTAGGTTGGGGGTGGAAGCTTTGGGATTTGGAATAAGGGGGACAATGAATGATGTTTTAACATTAGAATGAAATAAATATTTAATAAAGAATCTAAATAAATAAATACAAGAGAAAATTTAAGTGGCAATGGAGCATGGAGACACATGGAGACTATGGGGCCCACACAAGCTAGAATTTATGTGCCACATGGCATCCTCCTCTTGCAATTTTGAATCCATGGGAAGCCTAAAGGGTTCTTGGATGTGTTATAAGGCTAATAAAGTTGTCCATATGCATCATAGGTCGAATTTGGAAGGAAATGTAACTTACATGGGAGAGGAAGAGCCATTTTGGAGCTAGTGAGACACTTGGACTAGACTCCCTAGCTCTATGACAACAATGATGAAGATGCTATGACACCTATGACACAAATTAGATATGAAGGCTGACATATGACATATCTGACATGTCAGGTCGAAATAGAGCATCCTAGAGGTCTCTCATGTGAGTTGGGGAAGCTCAATGGGTTCCTACTCAAATTGGGGGGAGATGAAAAGATAGGAAAAGGAGGACACATGGCAAATCATGATCCCACACCCAAATTCAAATTGGCTTGATTTTGTGGATGTATTGGTAACCTCAGAAGTCTAAGGATGTTTATAAAATACAGGAATTTACCAAGATAATGGATTTTTATCATTTGAGAAATTGTCATTTGTGAATTGTGAGAGCTAGTGAATGACTAGTTTTCTTGCCTTAGTCAATTTCGAGGATGAAAGATTCCCATCCAAGTTGGTGTTTGAAGAGGCCAATCAGGTCTTTCATGGAGCTTTAATGGATTCTTATTTGCAAGTGTAAGCTATAGGGAATCTTGTGGATTCTTATATTGAAGAATTTTCTCTCAACCATTTCCTATTTGTATGGCATATTCTTGCTCATGGAGGGATTATGCTTTGGGTGAGATATTGATATATTTGGGGAAGCTTCTCATGCTCCATTATTTTATGTTCTGATGTAAATACTATTTATTTCAAGTTCATAAGACTCTCATGTCGAAATTCCAAAAGAGTTCATGTAAAAATGTTAAACAATGAAGAAATAGTGTCATTTCCCCACTATCTTGTTGTGCACCATTGTAATGCTAATTATTTCGAATTGGAAGAGTTTTCATTGTCTATTACTGATTGTAATAAGCTCAATATGATATGTTATTCATTCTCAAAAAGTACCAGGTCAAAATATCAAATGGTTGTAAGTAAAAGTGATTATTAATGAGCAAACAATGACCAT
>LPNX010675574.1:66343-80546 GCA_001517045.1 Pseudotsuga menziesii
GATGATGATGATGATGATGATGATGATGATGATGATGATGATGACGACGAGGATGATGACTATGATGGTGATGATGGGGATGAGGATGATGATGATGATGAAGATGAGGAGGATGATGACTATGATGATGATGAGGAGGATGAGGATGAGGATGATGATGAGGAGGAGGAGGATGAGGATGATGATGATGATGATGATGATGATGATGACGACAATGACGACAATGATGAACAATGATGGTGATGATGATGATGAGGATGGTGACAATGATGATGATGAGGATGATGACTATGACGATGATGATGAGTATGACAATGATGACGATGATTATGATGAAATATGAGCTTGAGCTTAATGCAGAAAGTTGAGCCTGAGCTTAGTGCAGTAGCTCAACCTCCTTTTAGAATGCATTTTTGGCACTTTTTTTGATATAATGGAAAATATACTTCATCTTGAATTAGTTATCCCTTGAGTTCCTTGTGGGATAAGTCATCTTGGTTCATCTTGTTCTCTCTTTAGTCTTATCTGATGTCCTAGGGGGTAAAATGTTGATTAGTTGAGCTTTTGTTCCTGAAGATAGTGAGTTTATTATATAAATGATGTTGAAAGGGTGTTTTCAAAGTAATGGGGTGATTAAAATTTCAATACTGTAGTGGTCGTGACTCGTGAGTTTCTTTTCATGTGACGATTTTTCATCGATGTCTATAAAAGTACATTCCAAAGAATATAACAGATCATCTGGTACTATAAATCTTCAAACAAATGTGTGGCCATCAGAGTAATGAGTGTTTATAGTGTGTATTAAATATTTTTACAGTTTTCAAGATTTAGTAATGAGATTTCGCACGTTTTCAAGATTTAGTAATCAGTATTTATAGTAATCCATTTGATACTCCATACAACGTGGCCCCTCCAACATCACATCTATTAAATTTGAAATACGAAGGCTTTTGTAGAGTCCGTAGAGCCTGATGATTTCTTCTTTCTTGATAGTAGCTGTCAATTTCAATTACTCATGGAACTCGCATCCAAGATTTTGATGTGTCACCTCACACAAGCACTCTCTACATTTTTCTCAGTACATGATTAACGACTTATTAACAGAGCTTTATCTATCCCATTATTTATATATAACAGGAAACCATTCTAAGTTTGATTCGAGGATGATGACAATGATGATGATGAGGATGATGACTATGATGATGATGATAAGGATGACTATGATGACGATGATTATGATGATGATTACGATGATGATGACTATGATGATGACTATGGAACCCATGGTCCTAAGAAGAAAGTAGTGTGAAGACTATATTGTAAAAATCCTTGTACATGTGTGAATACCAAGACATTGTTGAAGAACATTAGTTATTAAATGGGATAAATGTTAGTGAGTAAATGTTGTAAATGTTCGGTAGGAGCATGCGCGCGCCTTGTTGTGCGTACACATTAATGCATGCATTCTATTATACATGCATGCGTGCGTTCAAACACATGTGTGCGCACCTGTTACTAGTTAAAAAAAAATAGAGATCTGGATTCTTGGAATTGCTACCAATTTTCACAGGTTTTCTACAACTGTTTGTGTGTTTTGTGCTCCTGAAATCTGCAATTTGTCTCACACTCAATCATCACTCTTTGATCTATTGGATAGAAGATCACTCTTGGAATCTAAGAAACATATTTAGCAGTATTGGAAGTTAGTGGATACATTCAGATCTACAAGTTTTCATTGCAAGAAGAGATCATTTTGAATAGGTATGGTGAATTGTAAATAATTGTTTTCATTCACAAGATTTCAGATCATTTCATTGATTTATGTTTTATCATATGCCTACAAAAATATCTCTCTCATGGACAAAATTTAATTTCACAAGAAGAATTCCCAACTTCACATATAAACAAGTCTTATATTCTCCATACAAGATAAAGTATGGAATGTTAACTAATTTACATTTGCATGTGAATATATTTTGATTTCACACAATGATGGCATAGATGAAGTCATCTCTTGAGACTCTTCAATTAAAAAAAAAACTTTGAAGTAATCATAGGAGAGGGTCCATATTGAATAGTTCACCAAGTTTTCCATATTCTCTATACAAGATGAAGTATGCAATGTAGACCAATAATCATTTGCACATGAATATATTTTGATTTCCCACAATGATGGCATAGATGAGGTTCTCTATTGAGACTCTTCAATTTGTATAAAAACCTTGGAAGCAATCATGGGAGAGGGTCCATATTGAATAATTCACCAACTTGTCCATGCTCTCCTCTACATGCTAGATTTATCATAACATGCCATTGAGCTTGAAAGGGATGCCTCTACCTTAATGATTTCTCCTTTTTTCGGGGGATTTGCAACCTCCTCATTGTGTAATTAGTCAATTTGTTCTCTTAATAGTTAAATTGTAACTTAATGAGTGTAATTTATTCAATTTATCCTCAAGACATCCAAACATCAACTTGTGTCTTCCCTCACAACTAATGTGGCATATTACGTGTAATGCCATCTCGTTCGAAGGTGTTGGAAATGAAGAATATTTCACTCATCTTCTTTTCACTGCCAATACTTTTTGAACACAAAGGAAGTCATAATCCTATAGCAGTAATACCTGCAAAATTGACTCTCTTTACTTGACTCAAATAGACTATAGAAATGAAACTTTAGTTCAAACATAAAGAGAAACCTTTAATCAACATTTATGTATCAATGCCAATAATTACCATGCTAACATATCTGTAATTTAGTTAATTATGTTGGAATGCGTCATGTTTCTTGTATAATGGAACTAATACCTTATTTGTTGCTTCTTATCCAGGGGTAGACCTCATAGTTTTGATAAAGAAACTCTTGGAGATGGGAAACTCATGTAACAGAGCAAGAAAAACTAGAAGGAATATGTCCATCGAAAAGGAAAATGAGGTAAGAGAAAAGGTCAGGTTGGAAATGGAGAGAGTGAGACATGGTCTAGACATTTCCACTAATACTGCGACCGATCCTAATAGAATTGATGGAATAACAACCTCTAATTCAGAATCATGGGTGAAGCAGTTGCGTCCAACGGACCCAACTCAAATTCCAACATCAACACAGTCTCTAACCAACAATCCATCAATGAGGCATGCTGAAGCTCTTGAAGACATAGGTATATTGAGAGACACTGAGTATCAAGCTTTGGACCTACGAGCAATGATTAATTTTCAATCTCTCCAAGAAGACCACACCATGTTGAGCACAGTCCCAATATGGACTAACATGTGAATGAAGCACCACAATGAATAATCCCTGGGATTTGTAGCTCATGTCCACCTTCCCTACCTCGACTGTCTACTATAAGAAAAAGGACTCCTAGACGTATCCATGTGGATGCAAGTTGTTTGTCAGGCCTTGGAGGTAAGTTTCCTAAACACACTATCGATTAGCAATGTAGAAAATTAATGAAGGAATATTTTGAATCTAAAGGCGATGCAGGTAATGTCAATTATTACTATGTTTGTTAAAGTCAAATTGTTTAGTTGTTGTTAGGAGAATTCCGGGCATAAAGATGGTTAGAAGTTCAGAGGATAAGAATCATATTGTTATAAATCTCCAATCTGATTTTAATGTGATTGGGAAGATGTCTCATAATAAATATCTTTGTGCGACTTATTGCGTCTTGTCAGAATCATTTGTAAGCAAGTCCACACGGTAACATCGCCTCCTTTCACACACTTCTCACATAATTCAATTAAAAGGAAAAAATGTTAAGAAGTACTCTGTTATAAGAGAAAATATTCAGACTCCAGGTGGAAAATATTGTTGGGATTTTATTGACAGGTTGCCTCATTGAGATATGAAGCTAATTTATGATGTTAAGGACATAGTACAAAATTTCTTGCATGATCATAAAAGACCTTCATCTAGCCAAAGAGATGTGCTAAAGCTGAGAAAAGGTTCTACTGAACGTGAATCCAATGTCAAACACTTCCTTGACACAACACAGACTAAACTCTATGAGAGATTCAGGAATGATCACACACAATTGATCCTAGGCCAAAGGTTCTTTGAGAAATGTAAACCATGGTACGTTCGTATATGCATTGATTGAAACACATGCCGTTGTAGATACCATGTAGAATATGAATACTTTTATGACACATATAAACATATATTTTGTGATTTACATACTAACCTTGAGCAGGGCTGCAATATATTTTGTGATTTACATACTAACATATTATCGTCAGCATCATATGTGTACAAGCCATGGAGGACAAAAATACTATGGAAAATCATGTCTATATGGGAATTATTCCAGGTGCAGTGGATTTTCTATTTTGAACCATTGCATTCATGGAAGCGATTAGCATCAATTTGGCAATATGAATGTGGAGATAGAGAGCTTCAAGTATGTAACTTATCAATCAGATAGTGTGAAGGAAAGTAAAAATATTGTATTGGTGAAGTCACAAGTGTAAATGATTATTGCATGTTTTTCCTCTTACATGTTTAGTTTCTACATATACATTCTTTATAGGTCACATTCTAATACGGCCATTGTTAATGGCAACAAGTATGGGTATGCGATATTTTTATGGAGTTATACAAGGAAACCAAGCAGTATGTTCAACATGTGCATGTAGCACGATAGCAGGATGAGCAATACAGAAAATGCAGGGACAACTTTCCCATTGGGACCATATTGTCAATTGTGGATTTTGCAGAAAACTACATCCTTCAGCCACAAAATGAAATTTAGAGTCAATACTACCATTCCGACCAAGTTAGCATCATGCTACATATTACATATAGGAATGGCCCTGAGAGCAGCATTAACAACATGATAATACAGAAGGAGAAAAACTTTTACATAAGTGATGACAAATGCCATGATATGAATTATGTGCAACATTGTTTTCGAATTTTCTATGATCGGCTAAAGGAGGGAGATATACAAATAGATCAGCATTGGATATGGTCAGATGGATGTGCAGGCCAGTTCAAAAAATCATGAGTCTTCCAATGTATGAGTATGTTACATAAGACTTATAATGTGTCGCATATATGGAACTACTTTGAGATTGGGCACAAAAAATGTGAGCATGACGAGGCTGGTGCATACATCAAGACCACACTACAAAGGGAGGAGATGACATTTACCAGAAGCCACCATATCAAAGATGCATAATCCATAGTTCAATGGTGCTCTGCAACAATGTCAGACAGAACTAAAGTGCAACATACATCAACATGGGTAGGAAGGCCAATCAGAAATTTTTGGCATGTGGTAGACATAGATCTATCTAGTTCCTATAGTTGTCGCATAGTACAAGGAACATGTGAATTTCATTCAGTTCAAAGCTCAAACAACCCCCTATTTGAAATATGGATGTGGAAACTTGCTTGCTTTTGCAACCCTTATAGTAGTGGTGAATGGGATGAATGAAAATGCATGGAGTGGGTTGATGATTGGGATCTTATGTCACTTGCAGTAAAACCACGTGTAGTAGGTGAAACAACCCACTTAGAGGAGGGTCAGTCAGCAATTTCGATAAACTACAACCATATATTAGATCTTGTAGAACCATGACACATATATGCAGTTGTTTCCCCAAAAGACAATGAATGGGACACGGATTATTAGTTGGCACGATGCATTCAAGGTAAGCAAATCCTGAATGAATTATTGATTGATGATGAAGGAAATGAATTTCCTATTGGATCAATGGTGGTTGAGGGTGAATATATTAAACTAGATGGGAAATCAAGAAGAACTAGTGGGCATGTATTCATGGATTACAGACCAAGTTTTGTGATCTATCACTTCACAAACTTGATTGTTGGCATGAACATCCATCTACAGAAAATGTTAAAAAAGAACTCAACCAAGGTATGTTACTTCTTGCTTCATTCAGAGCACAAGAGATTGATGGAGGAAATTATCAACATAGAGGATCCAGATGGCTATATTGAATGAGATTGGGTAATTGCATTTACACTCCACTTGGACAAAACCCTAGTTTGCATAATCTGGCCTGGAGGCATGCTTGGGTCATGCAAAGTCGGGGTAGGGAGGGGGGAGGCCACCTTGGCTATAATCCCATGCTATGATATAAATGAAACTAACGGTTCCTCCATCAGATCCTTGATCAACATTCTATGGCGAGTTGCAGGCGCAAAATCCATTCAAGGACGCCTGGGCAAATTCAAGGTCGGGGTCCCCATACCAAACCGGGCGGAGATTTCCAAATCCATCAGCTCCTATATGTGTGTTTAGGCATGGCCACAATGGGCACATCACCTCTGACTACCTGACATAGATTTTTGCAGGGCCAGTGCACCGTTGCAAGGGTTGTATGGACCGCACTGGGGCGAAACCCTAGTTTTCAAAATATGGCTTAGAGGAATTCCTGGGCTATATAGAGTCAGGTGGGAGGCCACCCTGGCCATAATACCATGCCATGATCCCAACGAAACTGACGGTTCATGCATCAGATCCCCGGTCAATGTTCTATGGTGAGTTGCAGTAGGCCTGCAAAAGTCGTTTAGGGACACCTAACCAATTCAAGGTCAGGGTCCAAAAACCAAACCGGGTAGTGATTTTTGATCCCATCGGCTCCTACAGGTTTTTTTTGCATGGAATCCATGGTCAAGCCACCCCCATCCACTCGACATAGGGTTTTGCAGGGATAGTGCAACGCTTCCAGGGTTGCATGGACCCCATTTTTATGTGACATTCAACTTGACATAACTCGGAAACCAGAGGTCAGATCGATGAGCCGTTGACTCTGTTGGTCTCCTGGCATACCATTACCTCTATTAGTCCCTCTCCACCATGTTTTCATGCCTCGGTGAGTTCATTGTGCATCAGTTTTTTAAACTAGGGTTTTGCTCAGTTTCCTTCAATGCAACTCTCACATTGGTGGGTCAACTCTGTAAAAATATACACCGTGCCATTATTGGTAGTGTTTCCATATCGGCATTGACCATACACACTTGTTGAATCCAATAGCATGTAATCTTGTTGCTCTATTTGGTTTTTCGCTCCCGGACCGAGAGTGACCAAGTGTCCCTGAACGACATTTTCATGCGACTTTCAACTCGACATAACTCGACAACCGAAGGTCAGATCGATGAGCCATCGAGTCCATTGGTATCATGGCATTCCATTACCTCTAGTGGGCCCTCTCCACTTTGTTTTCATGGCCTGATGAGCTTTTTGTGCATCAATTTCGTAAACTAAGGTTTTGCTCAGTTTCCATCAATGCAACTCTCGCACTGGTGGGTCAACTCTGCAAAACCCTCCACCATTCCAAGCTTGGTAGTGTCCATATCAAAATTTTCCATACACACTTATTAGAGCCAATGGCATGCAATCTTTCTACTATGTTTGGTTTTTCATTCCCGTACTAAGAGTGACCAAGTTTCCTTGAACAACATTTTCATGCGACTTTCAACTCGACATAACTTGACAACCAGAGGTTGGATCGATGAGCCATCCACTCCATTGGTCTCCTGAATTCCATTACCTCTAGTGGTCCCTCTCCACCGTGTTTTCATGGCCCAGTGAGTTCATTGTGCATCGGTTTCATAAACTAGGGTTTTGCTCAATTTCCTTCAATGTTGTCCAAATATTGTGTACTTGCTTTGAATTTCAACTTATATTATTTTCATGATCGGGTATATTGTAGCATTGGTTATGAATTCTAATTTGGAAAAAAATTGGATTGAATTTGTTAAGTGATTTAACACATATCTTGAAAATATTTTTTTTAACATATATCTTGAAAATAAAAGAGTAGATTTATTAATGTTGTAATTTGTTGTAATAAGAGATTCTAGATATGTTATATGCTTGGAAAGAGTGCGTTAAGGGATGTATATTCATGGTGTTAACATACACTTGGACTAGGGTTTATTTTGTTGGGTTTCGTTGTGATATTAGGATGAAAATAAGTGAAATACTGGACCATAGTAACCACCTTGGAATGCATATTGAGGATAAGCATTGGAGCATTGTAACCACCTATGACACATATGTCAAGGAGCATTGGGAACAATAAGATGTTGTACATGACTAGAGGAGGAATCCATTACATGAGGAAAGTTGGATATGCATGAGGACACTAGGGTTTATATATGTAAGTAAACCTTGGAGAAGGAGATATAATACTAGAGGAATTTATGGTTGTCTTGCAGATTCCGTAGCTCTTTTTGTGAAGTCAAAGGAGGTAGAATTAGGGTTCCAATCCTATAGAAGATACAAAGAAAAGAGCTAACGTCTTTGGTGATATTGTAGTCATGTTCTTGTGTGATACATGGAGGTTCAGGAAAGACCATGGAAAACTTAACTTGATAGGTCTCGAGCTTCTTTTCATGCCTTGCTTAGAAGAGTATTTTTTAAGTTTAGTTGATTTTCCATGGAGGCCTTGGTGCTTGTGTTGATGCAATAGTCAAAGACCTAGGGTTTGAGGAATCATCCTAGGATAGACATGTTAACTTTGAAACTGGTGCTAGACTTCTCTGAAAGGCCGTGTGCTTCTATGATGAAAGATGATCAGGGTTTATAAATCCTAATGAGGAAAAAAATTATAGTGTTGATACCTTAATGAAAACAATGATAGTTTGGGGCTAGCGTCGCTTATGGTTTCGAAATATATATACATATATATAAGAACTATTTCAATTGTCCAAATATTGTGTACTTGGATATTTGAATTTTAGCTTATATTATCTTTATGATTGGGTAGATTCTAACATTGGTTAGGAATGCTAATTTGAGATAATTTTGGGTTGAATTTGTTTAGTAAACTTTAATGGTGTTTATTTTGTTAGCTATCCTAAGTGCAAACCTTTGGATAGGTCATCATGCACTTGTGTAGGAAATCAAGATGATGACTAAGGAAAATCCTTTGAAATAAAAGGAACTTGACAGCCAAAACGACCCTTCAAACCATGATTGTACACCCAAGGCGAACATGTCACTACCAAATGAAGGATCAATAGGGATGATGTGTCTTTTATAGAAGACACATATTCATGAACTTCTTTCATCTTTTATTTGTCAAGGAAGAACATTTTTTATGTCTTGGACCTCCTCACATGTGCTTTTTCTTCTGTGATATTCTATTTTCTCTTATGTAGAACCACTTAGACCATATATCTAAGCTACAAGAGAAAATAGCCAAAAAAATAGAGTTTCACGAATTACAAACCATAAACCTAAAAATAGGGTTTATAAATTTACACATATAACTACAAACTAGGGTTTTATAAAGTAGAAATTCACATACATAGACATCATGTGCTATGTTAGTCTTACTTATGTAGAAATACTTAAAAAACCTACCTAAGCTACATGCATAAATAGAAAAAAAAAACTAGGGTTTCATGAACTACAAACCGCAAACCTAAAAAAATAAGGATTACAAATACCTAGACCATATAGCTAATCTATACGAACAAATGTCAAGAAATATAGGGTTTCTTGAACTAGAAACCACAAACTTAAAATCTAGGGTTCACATATTTAGACATAGAACTACAAACAAGGGTTTATGAACTCATTAGATTTGTTAGTCTCACTTAACTAGAAACTAGTAGAACCATATACCTAGAAGATATATACCTGCACTACAACATAGCTAGGGTTTCATGAACTACATTGGATGTAATTTTCCTTACAATTATGCATGTGGTTGAAGCATGTTAGTGGTGTTGATGGGACGTTATCATCATATCGTACAAAATCAAACTAAGAATTATTTCCAACCAAGTCAAAATGATTATGACAATCCAAAACACTAATTTCCAGCTTGCCAAAATGAGTGTACAATCCCAAATGCAAGTACTAATGATAAACAAGGGTTGAAATGGAACTTTGAATTAGTGAAAGGTACTGTCAAAACAAAAGTATTTCTAGCCAAGCATTTAGCATTATGACAGTCCTATATTTCACTTTTTAGCTTGTCAAGACAAAGGTATAATCTTTTAAGTAATATATGTGATAAACAATTTTATAAGTGCTAAGTTTCCAAGCCAATGGGACTATTAAACCAAATCAAATTTCCAGTGAAGTAAAATGTCTTATGACAGTCCAAGAGGTAATTTCCAGTCAAGTAGGAATGATAACAAGTATATTCACTTAGCTTTGGATGACACAATGACTTGCAAGAAATTCAAGAACTTTTCTTGTATTTCACCAAGTTATGGATGTTTATATACCACTCTCAAATTTGTTTAAGTATGGCTGAGAATGATTGTTTAGATACAGCCCCTTTAGGGTGTCTTTGTGCCACTTTAAATTGGGTTATGGACAAATTTGAGGGGATGCATTAGTGATTGGGTAAGATAGGAAAGCAAGGAAGTGACCTTAGGCTATGATAGGTGTGTAAGAAGGATATTAGGGCTGCCCTAAATAGGATATTACAGTCAAGAAATTAGGGTAGCTTAGGATGAGTTAGTGGTGTTTTAGGGCTGTCCAAAATGGATATTACACTCAAAGATATTATAGAGCCTCTTTCTCCCATAATTTTTTAATGTATGAGTTGTGGAAGATGAGCTATGTTTTACTTATTTCACTATGGTTTATAAAAGGAGTGCTCATGAAGCTCTAACCCTAGCTTATATGAAGTAATCCATGCTTAAGCTTTGAAGTATTTCATTTGATTAATCTATAAATAATATGTGACATATGACTACAATCCTAGCCACGCTAATATACAAACAAAAAGGTACTTTATAAGAGGCCACAAGAGATTGTTATTTAGGGTTGTTGTTAGGGTTTCCCTCCTACGTTTAGGGTTTCATCATTGATTCTAAAGCCTAGGTTAGGCATGCTAACCCCAAAACACCGTTTGGGCCAGGGTTTCCTCATTGATTATAAAGCCTAGGTTAAGCATGCTAACCTTTAAAGTTCAGTTAGGGTTAGGGTTTCCTCATTGATTCTAAACCCTAGGTTATGCATGCTAACCCTTAAATCGTTAAAATTGCAACTAGTACAATAGATTGTTAAAATTGCAAGTGCTCAACAATAGCACAAGGGGGGTTCACTTAGTTAACTTATTGCATAACACGATCATTCATAGGATATTAAAGAATATCCCTAATTTCACTAAATATTGGAAAATTCCTCCTAAAATTGTTTTGTAGAACCCCCTACCAATATACCTTTCCAATTAAGAAAACCCCTAGTTTCACCATATATTGTAGGTATCAATTTTTATCAACCCATTTTTCATACCCCCTTTAAATCATATTATCAAGTTGTAAAAAATAGGAGCCCTAACACATCTTAGTATAGGAAAACAAGATTCTAAATAAAATAATATTATAATGCTAACAATGATCCCACCAATATTGTAGGGGTGAATGATCAATTTGTAGCGTTGAATAGTGGAAGACGCAACAAAATAATAATGGGGAGTAAAATACAACCTAGTAAAATTACCAATGTAAAAAAGAATGTAAAAGACTGATAGCCTAATAGCTAGTGCAATTATTAGAAAAAATGAGAATTGTAGATGTTTCACACCACGACCTACCAATATACCAATTTTATATTATGTAAATACAAGTATATCCGTAGAGGAATAATGTTTTCTATAAGCTTAATAAATTAAACTTCATAAAAACAAAAAATTGAAACCCTTTTTTGGATGTACTTCCCTACCTTCCTATCAAAACAAACATTTGAATGCAAATGAACATAGAAAAAATCCTCTTACCTTCCAATAAACCCATATGATCATGTTCATAATAGGATTAGGAAATTCACAAGATGCAATGAATTTCCTCCACTTCCTCTACATGTATTCTTGTAATAAAGGGAATTAACAACATTTAGTTTCCTTTTATTGGGTTATATATACTTTTTTTACCTTTACAGGAGAGGAAAAACTCTCATTGTTAATTTTCGAGCATGCAATAGTTATAAATATACGCAAATGGTGAAACTTATATGGTACGATTTCATGGTAAGTTATGATAACACATAGGGTATGTAAATAAGGATTTATATTTTCACCTATGTTCATGTTGGTTCCAATACAATATTAAGATGGATGCCTTTCATATAAGAATTGAAATTACAAACATGAATGTGAAAAATACAACTCAAGATAACAACTATTCCTTACTAGCAATGTGAAAATGTTAAAGACGAATGCAAAATGTTGAAATAAATAACTAGTTTAGAAATATTGATCTTACTTTTCTTGATTCTAGTGAGCCAAGAAAGAATGATCTCACTTTTCTTGGTTTTCGTGGACCAAGGTTTGATTGAATATTAATACCCATCTAAACCCCAACCTAAAAAAGTATTCTAAAAAAAGGGAAGACTTTATAAGTTCAATCATTTAGAGGTATAAATCTAGCCCATGATTTGGAGGTTATTCCGTAGCAGAAGTTAGGACTGATATGAATCCATCCCATGATTTGGAGGTATGAATCTAGCCTATGATTTGTAGGTTATTCCTGAGCAAAACATAGGACTAATATGAATCCAACAAACAATTTGGAGGTATCAATTGAGCCCATGATCTGGAGGTATGCATTCATCCAATGATTTGGATTTATTCATCAACCCGCTAGAATAAAATAACCCCCAATATTTATTGTACTATGTCAAATTAAAAATCCCTCCTTGACCTCTTAATACAAGGAAATATACTTTTGAGGTTTTCTGGAGTATTGAAACCCCCCAATATGAATGGACGTGATCTAATATTGCCTCTCTAGTGAACCCCCCGTGCATTAGCATAACAACTATGGATGTATTCAATGAGAGTAAGCAATGTCAACTTCGTCTTCAAATGATATGAATTTCCAAATTTATCAAAATCAATCTTTTCCAAGTAGATGTAACAAATGCAAGCCCACAACACTAATGTTCGATATGATTCTCAGCTCATCAATACTATGAAATTTCTAGTCAATCAAATGGTAAGAGAAGATCATTCCAATATCAATTTTTAACTTGCAAAATGAGACAATAATTACTGTGTAAATACCAAAGGCAAACAAGTGCATACTATTATTAGTATGTTGGTTCAATATGAGTTAGGCTTTGTTAACAATAAGTATTGCAAGCGCATCAACTGTAAACTACTACTGAATTTGACATAATGTATACAAATCTGTAATAAAAGGCAAAGTAATATAAAAAAGTGCAAAATGATATATTAATATACACAAATTTCCAATCATATACAGTACTAGTAAAAAATGGAACATCATTCCCAATGTCTATACAATGGAAACTCGTGTCGTATACAAAATATGGCAACTCGTGCCCTATACAAATTATGGAAACTCGTGCCAAAATGCCACATCATGGCTAGTGTACATAGGAGGGTCTCTCAATCCTCTTGCCCACCCTCGGAGCTCCTAGGTGCACCTCCAAAATTGATCTTCGTCTTCTTCGAGCTAGAGGAAGATCAATTCTTCTGGCCGCTTTGACGACCTCCCCTTGGGCTCTGAAACGACAACAATCAAATGCCAACTCCTACAAGAAATTATACAAGTATAAAACACAATTTAAAAATCAAAGTTACATTTTTAAATCTTAAATAGCTCACCTCAAATGAGACCGTAAGTGGTGAGCGGGCTACCCTCCTCCGTGATCCAAGTCTCTTGGAAATGCCACCTTGCAACATATAAGCAATAAGATAACTCATACAATTTACTACCTATTTTATTTTTCATTAATATCGTACGAGATTTACATAAGCTAATCAATCTCACCGTGAAAACAATAGGCTAGTCTTGGGGGCTGGCAGGTGGAGCAATCAGCTGGTCCTAAGGGGTGGCAGGTGGAGAAGTGGGCTGGACAACCTACTCTGAATCTAGGGTGGATGGCATAGCAAAGGATGCAGCCACATCAACGTTGGCTATAGAACTAGGGGGCACGGTGGGAGAGGGCATGGATTGGAGTGGGTGAAGTGGTGATGTATGACAAGAAACCCCAACTGGATGTAGAATGGAACGAGTTACCCTGGAAGAGGAAATGAGGGTGGTGGGGGAATATGGGGGAGGGGGATGAGATATGGGATGTGGTGGAGGAATGGGTGAATGTGGATGGATGATGTATTGTGGTCGGAAGGGGGAGGGTGGAAACACGGGAAATTGCAAGGGAGTGGGAGGATGGGTGGGGCGAGGGGGAGTGAGAGAAGGCTGTGACAAAGAAGGGGAAGCTGGATGGAAGTGTGGCGG
>LPNX010675574.1:80588-140588 GCA_001517045.1 Pseudotsuga menziesii
AAGAAGGGGGATCTAGATGGAAGTGTGGTGGTGGATGGGAGGCAAGGGATGGATGGAACGGGGTGGGGAGGGATGTAGGGAAAGGGACATGTATTCCAGGGGCTACACCTGGAATTTATGGTGGGAAAAAGGCAGTTGGAGTGACACCGACAAGCCTATGTACTCGGACCTGCATACATATTCATGGCCTCATATATTAGTACATAAAAAATATAACTATACAAATCTAAGCCATCAAAATTGAAATTAAATTTATACTTTATTGCAAGATACCTGCTCGTGAGGGGATCTGTTGATCCCTAGAGGGGATGGTTGGTCACTCACTCCTGCGGACACCTGTTCATTTGCACAAAAATATTCAGATTCAATCACTAAATATTAACTACATTGGATGACAAGATTAAGTACTAACATTAAATTTAATTACTGAAAGGAAAATACCTGTGTGTATGGTGTCGCGATGTCCTCTGCAGCTGCCATGGCTCCATCTAGGTTGAAGGAACGAACGTTCTCCCACCCAGGTGTTGGAGACTCAACATTGAATAGTTGTACATTAAAACAAATCGATTCATCAACATCTGATTCTAAGTTAAATTTATTAGAAATTATGAGATTGCATAACTTATAAACAATACTTGAACATTAAATAAAACAATAACTAACTTGATGTAGGTAGATCTCTATGGCATGCTCCTGCGTGGGAACATGGCATGGATTCCCGCAATGAGAAAAATGATGTGGATGGATACCACCTGTAGCTGTTCTCCCTCACCCACCACCAGTAGACTGTGCATAAGTGTGTCTCTCGGGGTGGTCCTGCTTGCTCTGCGAGGACATAGCCAAAAGTGTGGTATGCCTCAGAGGTGCCGTGTGGCACATCTGACAGACCCATGGATCTCATCTAGCCCACTACCTAACCCAAGGGGTTGAGGAAGCGGGTTTGGCTCTCGCCTAGGTGCAAGAGGTCCTCTAAGTGGGTTCCGGCGCGCGTGAGGTTGATCCTTGGCTAAGACAAAACTAATGCCCTAGAAATCGATGATGTTGAAGTAGTTCACATGGAACCCTAACACAAACTCATCCCACAATTTCCTGAGACAATACTGTGGGACCTCGACATTACTACATGGAGGCTTGTCAAAAACCATAAACCATCTCTTCGTCCAGTTTTCTCTCCGTGGCTGGTAATTACACCAGTCCATGCAAAATCACCTCTTCCTCACATCTGGAGGGTATCTTGTTCTCGTATCTGTAAATTTGCTCCACGGTTGGGCTTTTGTGATATTCATGTTTTTTATATCCTCTTTGGACGTACCGGTGCTATAATGTTCTCTCATTCGAGCCCTATATTCGCTCAAAATAGTTATCTCATTGTGGGCAATTTGTATTCACTCTATTATGTTTTGAAGTGATGTGGCAAGGGAAACCTGAGAGGGTTCCTTGGTGTTCTTCAGTTCATCACTCGAAATTCTTAATTGGTTTAAATCCCCGTGTAATTCATCTTCGGGGTTTTCTTCGTTTAATTCGGGGTTTGGGTCCTCTAATTGGTTTGTTTCATTCCTTTCTAGTGATGGTTCATTGGTATTTGTCATTATGTTTAGGTGATTTGTCCCTGCAATATCAAAATTTTCCCATTTCAATTCATTTTCAATTTTTTTTAATTTTGTATTTTATTTGAAAAACAATAAAAAACATCAAAATAAACAAAAAAAAGACATTCCTACTCCATCTTCCTTAATCCAACGTCATGGGTGTCGTTTTATCCTGGTTGGGCATTTTTGTTGGGCTCCTTGGGGGTCGTTTTCACCTCCTTGCGCGCTCGTGGGTGGGTTGTGAACAAAACGAATTGTTCACTGTTTTTTTTAAACACAGGGATGCACATGCATCCCTATGTGCGTTTGCACAAAACATGTGCGTGTCCCTGTGTGCGTTCGCACAAAACACGTGTGCACATCCACATACTTGTGCGCGTTTCTGTTGTCCATGCTGGCAATCCGACCTGGAGGTTCTCCACTGCTGAAGCAAGAGCACGTGCGCGCGTACAAGGGTGCATGCACATTCTTGTTTTGTTCTGCTTGCGCGCTCCCATTGCATCATATTTGGGTAGCAGGTTCTTGCAGGTGCCCTTGTGTTATCACACCATGTGGAGAGTATGCTACATCAAATTTTATGTACTTATGGAAGTGAATTGATTTGGAGCGAATAATCCTGTTATTCAAAGTTTATGCCACCAGTTTGCATCATGGATCACGTAGGTAATCAAATAATTTTTGGAATGTGAAGTAACAATCACAATTTTGTGTGATAAAGGATAACAAGGACTATGATGAATTCTCCAGAGAAGAAGAGGTCAGAACTACCTCAACATCACTGGAACTGATCACCATTGGCCTTCAAATAAAAGGACACATTCAATCCTGAAATAGTTGAAGCTAGATATCATGAAAGAAAAGTGTTATATCTGCAACTTCTCATCACTCTACAAGATCTTGTAAAGAAATCAAAGATTAGGATGATCTTCAAATCGAAATATCGTTGTGTCATCATACCAAGAGGCCATTCCGTCACCAAAACATTTGTTTTGAACGAAATGTTGGCGAGAGATCACATCGTTTATGTATCACTGGATATTTAATATTTAATTTGCTTCTGGCTCCTAACCTCCTTTAAGAAGAGTCGAGAACCTGATTAATATGTATATGGAAAACCTAAACATGTCATGTGAACTGCATATTAGCTAGATGCTCAACTATCACATGGAGGAGTTTATTAGGAGTTTGGAGGAGTTTATTAAGAGATTGAAAGATTTTATTAGGAGTTCGACTTTACACAATTGCACATTAGTTGGATTCCAAGATGTCAAATGCAGTTAAGCTAAGCCTTAAGCAATTAGACTTAAAGTTTTAAGTTAATAGTTGTATCTAATAGTTATAAAATATAACCATGATTAGAGTTGAAGTTAAGCTTTAATAGTTGTATCTCATTGTTAATTTAAAAATTAAAATATCAGCAATTGTAAATTCAAGTAAAAGCGATGAAGTTAAGCTAATAGTTGTATCATCAATGGAGTTAAGCTCCGTTTAAGTTTGGATGACACCCATAGAATCAATCGAGACAGTACACTTGTCTCGTTCTCGTCCATAGATAAAAACACATAGATGATAGTCCACCCCAAAATTCTAAGATATATACACCTATGGGGATGATTAATTTTAGATTTACTATAGTTTTTATTTAAAAATTAAAATCCATTTATTTATAAACTCTATTTATAATGGATTTATTTCATTATACAATGATTCTATTGATTTGCAGCTACATGTATTATTGGGTAGTGGGGGCTATGCATTTTGTTGAAATGGTTATGGATCCAAGTTTTGGAGATGTTAACCTCTTTACTTTTATATAATGGTTCTATTTATTTGCTCTATGCAAAGTTATTGGGTAGTTGGTATTACGTATTTTGTTGAAATAGTTATGAATCCAAGTTTTCAGAGTTGTTAGCCTTTAAAATTATAAGTAATAATTACTTTGTTTTTTCTTATTGTTAGTAAGATTTAAAATAATTTATAAATACTGTAATATTATTTAATGATGAATTTATTTACATATATTATGTTTATATAGTTGAGAGATCTAGATTGAAGATTAAATATTCTTTTCACTCATAAAAAAATTATTTTTTTCTAATTCAGCTTGTAAAAATATGCTTGAATTGTTTTAAAATATATTTAAAATTTTACATTTTTAATAATTTTTTATACAAAACTTTATTATTCAATAAATATCAAATATAATAATTATATATTTAAATAAATAAAATATAAATATACCATTTTTTGAAAATTTGAAATTTTTTTTATTTGTTGCTGCCATGTTGTTAATATTTCACAACAACCAACTTATATATTCAAGACTTATTAATAAAGTTTAAACATAAAAAAATCAATAACCACAACACTTTATTAAGAGAGTTTACACCTCTCTTTGGATTATCAAAGAAATAAAAGATTCCCATAACCACATCATTTCACTTTCCTTGCCATTTTCTATTTTTTAACTCATTTATTTCAATAAACATATATATACCGACTTTAACTATATAGTTGTTCAAAATATTAAGTTTAGATGGTCAAATTTATATTATTATCAAATATCACATAAATGAACATAATACAATATATTTGCATATTTTATTCCCTTCAAAAGACAAACTGAAATACAATGCATGAAAGTTAATGCTCGACTACAAGGCATCCATGACTTTTCTTTCTCCTCAAAATTATGAGATTATATGAAGTTTTCCAAGACCACATAACCCTGTAATTTCTTTCAATGCAGTACAACCCTTCAAGTTCAGTGATATTAGTGTTGGTGGCAATGCTCCAACCTTTGCCAGTGCCACACAATCGCTGACGTCTAGTAATTGAAGGTTGGGGCAAACACCCTGAGGAAATGATAATTCCTTTATTGCCGTGCCGTGCAGATCTAAGCGTTTCAGTCGAAGCATGCAGATGCACTTGTCAATGGAAGATTCCAACAATCCGCGCCCTGTAGAATGTGGCGATGGCTCTCTTTCTCCTTCAATCTTTTCCACTTCCACACTGGCAAATGGCACTTGTAGGAGCAGACAGCATGTTACACTCAAAAATTCAAGGTTGTGCAATTCCTTGACACCTACTGGTAAATAGCCTATCATGGCATCAGATATCATCAGCGTTGTTAACTGTTTAAACTCTCCAACAGAATCGGGCAAACGTTTCAGATTCTTGCAGCGAGAGAGTGTCAATTCCTTTAAGCTCGTTAGATGATCGAGCGAAGCAGGCAGGATTTCCAAGAAAGGGCAATCATCTAATTTCGGAATTTCCAAATTGGTAAGCTTTCCAATATCATTGGACAATTCTTGTAAAATTGTACCTGACAAATTTAGTTCTTCCAGGCACCGCTGATGTGTGACCTGAGGAGGCAACACGTCTATTTTTCCACAACGTGAAAGGTCTACGCTTTCAAGCGTGGTGATATTTCCAAGTGTTTCGGTCGAGAAGGTCAACTCATGGCAGCCTGCCAATGACAGGTGTTTAAGTCGAAGTAAACTCCCGAATGAATGGGGCAGCGTTTGCAAACTAAAGCACTCATTCAAGTTAATATGTTGAAGGTTTGTTAACTTTCCGAAGGAAGAGGGCAGCGTTTCCAAATATGTGCACCGAGACAAGTCAATATGCCGGAGGTTTCTTAAACTCCCAAAGGAAAGTGGTAGAGTTTTCAAATGCGCAGATCCAGACAAATCAACATGCTGAAGGCTTGTTAATCTTGAGAAGGAATTTGGCAACCAGGGCATTCTTGTGGAGAGTCTCAAGTGTTTCAAGGAACTGAGATGAAAGAATTCTTCTGGTAATGATTGGATAAGCTCCTATAGTTCAATCTTTTCGAGGTAAATCAACTGCCCTATAGACTTTGGTAACTGTAAAAGCTCTGCATCAATGTTCGACTCCCTCAACTCGAGAGGTGCCTGCAATGCATTCTCTAATGTTAAATATCATTATTTAAAACCCCCTGGTTGAAAAATAAACACACAAATTACATTCACAAAAAGAGCAAGGGCTATAACTGTACCTCATTTTCATGCTCTGGCCACAACGTTTCCAATTGCCTACAACCTTTCACTTCTAAAACTCTTAAATTCTTTATTGGAATCCATGGAGGCAGAGAGGTGTACGGATATTCATCCCAGTATAGCCATAGAAGATTTGACTGTCTAAGAAGGTTGGATATGCTCTCCAAACAATCACCTTCAGCTTTCACCGGTCCCAGCAATCCCAAGGGACAACATATCCAACGAAGCCATATAGGATCTGACTGTATCGGCGCGCTGGTTATGCTTCCCAAACAATCACCATGACCCCTCAGCAACTGCAACTTGGTCATATCACGGGAACAATTTCTTAAATCCGCAGGGTTTTCTGGAACCATGCTAATTCCGCGCACCTAAATTGTAATAAGCAAATGGTTAGAAACGAGATTGACATCCCTGCAGAATTTAAGAATTCACAACTGGAAAGACAGATTTCTCTTAGCAAAAATGTGAGAGCAGTACATAATAATGTCTGGAGCTTCAAAGTTCAAACACATACAGATGATTGGTGGGGCACGTTATGAAAAAGGTTGGCAGTTGGGCGATAAAGACGACGCCGAGGCACTCTCTCTGCCAAATTTCTGCCCAAATCTATGAAGTGATCATGCATTCTTATACAGTTTTTGTCGTCCACCTCGATAAGACACTTCTTTTCTAGTTTCCTAAGACCCTGCGATCCCTGCCAACCAGATCCGTCCCATATTCTTATGGCCTTATCCTTGTTTCCTCCTATGAAGAAACATGCAATGTCTAAGAATATGTCTTTCTCGGCTTCATCAAGAATATCGTAAATTATTTCAAGTCCAAGTGTCTTTTGTATCTCGTCTGGAAGTTTATCACTGGATATTTTAATTTGATTGAATAAGTATTTCCAATACTCCAAGTTGTTTTCGCCATGAAGAAGTGCCCCGATCACTTTGAGAGACAATGGTAAACCATCACATTTATCCAAAAACATTGGAACTAATTTTTCAAATTCTTCTACAGGATGAGGCTGGTGGAAGGCATGCGAGCAAAACAGCTCTTCAGATTGCGATCTGTCGACACCTGATAGCCTATATATGGAAGACTCTAATATTCCCCATCTTGTAAGAACTTCCATGGATCTTGATGTAACTAGTATTAAGCTACCCGGAAGAAGGACATCCTTCACGGGCAAAAGCAATGCGTCCAACTGTTGGGCATCATCCACATTATCTAAAACCAGGAGACCATGACAAGATAAGAGAAACTTTCTGAGAATCCCTATACCTTCATCAAAGCTGTTTATTTGGCGTGTAATATTGGATGGAGACAAGTCCGTGAGAAGTTGAGTCTGCAAGGAAGGTAAAGCGCCCTTACCTGCAGCTTCGCTAACATCAAAAAGAAAACAGGATGCATTGTAAGATGTTCTCCTACGGTTGAAGATTTCTTTGGCCAGCGTAGTCTTTCCCATTCCACCAAGACCTACGATCCCCGCTATCTGAGCGTTACCACTCTGCTGATCTAATAATACATTCTTTTCAAGATCATATACTTTTTCTCTCAAGCCTGTAGGATATGTGGCCACATGCAATGGTGTTTTTCTAACTTTTTTCTGCACTCGTCTCACGATTTCATTAACAAGCTCTCCCTCATCACTGATTATTCACGGGAAATTGAAATAAAGAAAAAAGTAATGAGAAGCATGTCCACAAAGTATACATATCTATCCAACAGAAAGAAAGTAATCCGGAGAGCGAGGGAGGGATGGAATTCTTACCCATTACAGTCCTCGTCGAGAGTTAAACCACTTAAATCTGCAGCACGAGTAAGAGCATTTCTCCACTCTTCAATAGTTTTGTTAATAGTATTGAGCGGGTAACGCGGCTTCACTTCACCAGTATAAGGATCTTCTGTTGTCTTCTCGATGTGGCTGTGCAGTCCTTTACCAAACGCTGTGTCTTTGCCCGCCCACCGAACATCTTCCGGCTTGACACGGTAGAAAACGGGAATAACAGTACCCCGTGAATTCAACATCCAGAGGAGCTCGTTGAGACACCATTTTGATTCCGTATAGTTTTCGGAAAAAATCGCAATATGGACCGACGAGGATTCAATAGCGCCTTTTAATTGAGGAGTTATGTGGTCTCCCGCCTCCATTTCCCTCTTGTGCAGAAAGACTCTCAATTCATGTAAATGAAGCCGATTGTAGAGATGGCTTGCCAAGCCGTTCTTAACTTCGCGGCCGCGGTGATTAATAAATATATCGTAACAGTATTTGTTGTCTGGATATTCAGACGAGGAGGTGGACGGCGAGGCTAAGGTATGGTAACCATGGCCGGATGTTGTTAGATGTTCCATTGGATATGCAGAGATTCTGCCCTATCAGGCAGATGCAAAATGCCCTTTCCTTCCTCTTTCTCTTCCCAAGGACTAAGTTTAGATTCCCTTTCCTCTTTCTCTTCCCAAGGATCACGATGAGTCATTGACTAAGTAGCCGGCCCACTAGTTGTTTTGTTCACGAGTAGTTGTACAAGGAGCCGGCGGGTGCTCATCCGGTCAATGTAATTTTATATGACAAGAAAATCGTTGATGCAACTTGGAAACTGCAATATAAACAAACACCTGAGGAGTTGTGTAAGGAGCCGGTAAGCACCGCGCGTTCCTCCGGTAAATGTAATTCTATACGATAAAGAAAAATGTTGATGCAACTTGCGATATAAACAAACACATGAGGGATGGCATCTCGAATCAGATTGTAGATCATAAATATCTAAAAGACAGACCTGTCGATGTTTGGTTACGATCAGGGATCAAGATTGAAGGGCTGGTCTTAATTTCATATTGAAGGTTATATATTCATGCAGCCCTTCATTGATAAAGGGCTTTCAAAAAAACTCACATTTCAAATGACAGTAATAAATTAATTGTACATTTCATTAATTAAAAACAAAAAAATTAAATTGCAAAACGGGATTTGTCATTTTAATGGGATTTGTCATTTTAATGGGATTTGTAAAATTGCACAAGTGAATGTATATCCCTGCCTACATTGTGTTCAATCTATTTGACCAGAGCTTTGAGCAATGATTCCTTACATTGAAGCTATTCGCGATGACCTACCTTCTAGCTTTGACCTTATGGCTACTTCTATTATTATATATCATGTCTATGATCTTAAAAAGGTTAATTGTAGATAAACAAGCTGTTGTAAACCTCGCCCTATTGAACCACCCGCCCTCGCAGACAACATCATTTGTACGCTGCTTTGTCGACTGATACTAGCTAGCAGCAAATAGAACCCGGCCAGCAGCACACCTTTTTAGACAACATTATCTGTATGCTCTGTCTAGTATATCCCTGCCTACATTGTGTTCAATCTGTTTGATCGAGGAATAAGTCTACAATTGCTCAGACGCTTTAAGGTTTATAATAAAAAAGGAAGCCGGATAGTACAAAACCTATGGCTATAAATTTGGAAGTATGGATTGAGGACGAAAAAACGTGCTCACTTAAGAGACCATTCTTGATGGCGTTTAAGGAATTCAAAACAAGAGGCAGCCTATGCTAGAACTCCGAAGCTTTAGTCATAAAATAAAATCTATAGAGGAAGCAGAAGCAAGCAAACCTGAATGTTTTGAGATTACTGAGAAATTGATAAACTATCAAAAAGATGCAGACCTGAAGAATAAACAATGGAGGTTTTTGCACAGTCATCATTTGAAAGTTTCACAGGGCCAATTCAGAGAATTATCCTTTGACAAATATAAAACTAAAGTCTTCAAAATGTAATAGGTTGTCAACTAATTAACTTGTGCTTGAATGCATGCACATCTCCGCCTTACAGTAACAGGAAAGGAAAATTTATATAAAATTACCTTGGCTGCTGGAGTTAGCCAATGAATCTAACGAGTTCTTCCTCAGCCGTTCATTGTGCCCCGCCAACCTTCTCCTGCAACTTCTCTTTGGGTCATCAAATTCTGCTATGCCATGGAATCTAGATAGGCACCACAACACCCAATTATTCATGTGTATTATGAAATTATATACTTAATATGTATGGATCCATGTTGACCTACTCAGAAGAAAAAAAAACAGTGAGGTGCAACCGTCTCCTGGTTAGTTACCTGCTACACTGCTGACAGAAGCGTTGCTCGGTACCAAGAACAATGACTTTGGGGGCTTTGGAATGCATTTCACAAACTTTATGCCTCTTGTGATATTCTTTTGCATTTGCAATTGCCAACACTACGTTGCATCCTTCCACTTGACAACGGGGAGGTTGCGCGGTCGAAGCTGGCAAAGCCCTCGGCTTCTTATAAACGTAATCGCCAGCGACTGGATTAATTACCTTAGCCGGATTCGCAGCGTCTCCAAAATGCTGCCGCTTTCCTAGCTTAAGGCACGTTAAGGAATCCCCTTGAACATCCTTGATGACATTAATGTTATCTCTCATGGGACCTTCATTAGCACTCTGATAATTGTCATTCCTCCCAAGTCCCACCATATTTCTTTGACCAGAATGGCTATACTCGGAACCCCCAAGAAAATTACCACCATTTGCAACCCCTTCTACAAGCCAACCCTTCAATAATCCATTGCCTTCACTTTTCACAGAACCCTCAGCCAAAGGATTCTGATGAATCTTGACATCCAGAGGAAACTGTGCCTTATGATTGCCTGAAAAACTCCCGTCGTTGATGACTGAACAGTAAAATTACTAACAGCCATGAGAGGCTCAGACAGGGGCGAGGACTCATGAACCATGTTCGTCCCACAGAATAACTCCTTCCCAATAAAAGAAAACGACGGGGCGAGTGAAGAGTAGCTGGTTGTTTAATGTTTTGTAGATGGAATTAAATTCTGGAGTAAAGAAAGCCTGCCTATTGGGTAACGAGTCGTGGCCAATGGCCATTAAACCTGGAGACTGGAGAAAACGTGAACACTTTTGCACGAGAAAACGGTGTGTACAACGCGTGGCGCTTATTTCAACTTTATCATGACATTGCTCTTGACTTGACAGTTGCTACATTAATGGTGGATGGAGTGGAGAGTGAGCCCATAAAACCTACAGCCCACAGCAATTGAAATTTGAATGCAGACGACTCCGAACGAGTGACACGACGGTGGTAGGAGTCAGGACTGGAAATAAATGGCACTGTCATGGTGTCACCCATAAAATTGTTGACGGGCGATTTTACTGACAGCCCTTTAAATGTCATTTAAATTTAAATAAATAATTTTTTTTTAAATGTCAAAAATAAAAAAACTCCATTTTATATGACGGGCAAAATTAAGATGCCACTTCACTAACGGGCTGAGAGCCCTTTGACAGGCCCTGACGGCCTGAATTTTGATCCCTGGTTACAATCACAAACTTTCTGGGTTAATATTTATGAGATCAATGTTTCCAAGAAACCGTCTTCGTTCTGAATGGTGGGTGGATTAGGTGGGTTCCAAGAATCGGTCTTCGTTGTGGGTGGGTTAGGTGAATGGTTCGGAGAAAGAGTTTGCGTCTGCGAATGCGAATACGAATGGTGGACCGTGGGTGGGTTCAGAGAAACCGTCTTCGTTGTGAATGGTGGTTGGGTGGGTTCCGAGAATCCGTCTTCGTTGTGAATGGTAGGTGGGACATAATATTTATGAGGTCAATGGTTCGGAGAAAGAGTTTCGGTCTGCAAATGCGAATGGTGGGTGGGAACTTTGCACCATGGTGTTAGGTCACTGAAAATTATAAAATGCAAGAGATTTCAAAGGACAACTCGCATAGAGAAAGGCTCAAAGGAAAAAATTAATTATCAACCATTAAGAGCAAAACGTGGGCTCCAACATTATGAGAGGAGCAAAATCGACAATCTTATAAATCTAATATTCCTTTTTAACCCAATCACCAAGACTAAGGAGTTATATATATATATATATATATATATATATATATATATATTCATGCAGGAATCTAAAAGTTATCCATGATTAAAAAAAAAGAATTATATATATATATATATATCTGAGGAGCTCAGAGATTATCTCAATGATCTGGGGATTTCATATTTTTCCCAGGCTCAAAACTTGGATGTGGATGGTACTGATAAACCCAGTTGGTACAGTGCTACTGATGTGCTGTTGGGTGGTGATTGGGCTACACAATGGTCCTCTTATGTAAAGGGCCTTACTCATGGGGTATAAGGATTGGGAATGATGAGGATAAACTGCTTGGGATGTATGATGAATAGAGGGGTATGGTGACAGCAAAAAAGCTTATTATCTTATTGTTTCCAATCATATAACTATTATGGAAAATGATATCATATTGAAGATTTGGCACTTTAATACCTCCCACAAGCTTAAGTGTTTTACCTGGCTCACTTGCAATAAGAAAATTAATACTTGGGATATTCTGTGCAAGAAAGGCTCGCACAGTCCCAATAGGTGCTGTCTTTGCAAGGATATATGTTGAAAATACGAAAAAAAAAAGTAAAGTAGTTTTTTATGACAAATATGTCAAGTCAACCATTATGGTTAACTAATTTTATTGAAATTATATTGGTTCTTGAATTCCAACTCATTAAGAAACTATGGTTGGATCGTTTTCTTATACTATGGCTCGTTTTCTTGTAAGGCCCATTTTAGACCTCAAATTTCCTCTAATGACAAAATATTCCAAACTAATATGGTCACCATTTCTCGAATCTTTCATTCGCGTGGAGGGATACAAGGTTCAAAAAATGTCACCATATCTTTAATTTCTTTTTGGCATGTGGTTTTCAATGCATTGGAAGTATTCATCATAAACCAATACATACTTCAAAATATCAAGCAAAACTATACAAATTAAATATATTTCTTCCTTGTTTATTGATGCAGGACCATCACTGGTAGAGGTAAATTGACATCGCTCTTAGAAAAGGTAGCAAAATTAGAAGGACTCAACCACATGTATAGGTAGCTACAAAAGGGAAATTAACAACTACGGATCCCCTAAAGATGACATCAAGATGCACACGATTGATCTCTAAGAGGATCTGAAAAGTATGGAAACAAGTGGAATGGTTGGTGATCATTTGACTTATATACATTCGAAGGGACATCTACACAAATTGCATAAAACAAGGGGAAATAAAATAGAAGGGCCAAAATTCTCTAGGACAACAGAGTTGTAAAAGTGAGCATGAATCAAGAAGAGGCTACCCATATACCACACCAACAATGGATGTAATCTATTGATTTGTAAATAAATAAAGATCTTTGTTTCTAGTTTTGTTGTGGTTCCTTCTTATTGAATGATTGTTCTAATTTCCTTTTTGTCTAATTAAAATTAACCCACTTGAATGGATAATTTTTTTCTATTGTGAAATCTAAAATTAAACACTATAGTGCACAGTTGTAGAAGTTTTCAATTGTAGGTCCACAACAGTGGGGTTTTGAAGCTGCAGAAAGGTTGTAGCCATGTGCCAAGTTCTAAATTAAGTTGTATCAGAGCTAGCATTCAACTCCTGGATATGGTATCCCAAAAACCGCGTCTATAGAAGGTAATAATAGAAACACATTTTTGGTGATAATTCATCTTAGTTTCTGAAGTATGAGTGTGTGGAAACAAAGACAGATAGATGCTTGTGAAAGTTGGTTATACCAAAGGCCACAAGACAACTCATGAGAATGCCACCACAAAGAAGAGGAGTAGGGATGGCAAGCGCAAGGAACCAATAGTAGGAGGAATTGAGGAGGATAGAGGAATTGGAGAACAAAAGAAATGCATATGTTGAGGAAGACTTAGCCACAAAAGCTGATATTGAAGAAGAATAAATCGATGGTGAAATAGAACCAGTTCTGCATTTCATATCTTTTTTTAGAGATAGAGGCAATGTTTCATGCTATGTTGGCATCGTGAAGGATGGAACTTTCTTGGATTGGATAGAAGATATTGAAATATACTTCGACTATGAGAACATGCAGGACCCCAATAGGGTTCTATTTTCAATGACAAAGCTGAAGGGACATGTTTCCTTATGGTGGGATATGCAACAAAAGGATAGGGAATACAACCAACATGAGAAAATTAATATTTGGAGGAAGATGGTGAGAAAAATTAAGGAAAATTTTCTTCCTCTAGACTTCCAACATAATTTATGTAGGAAAGTACATAACTCGAGGCAAAGAGAGATGTAAATCTAGGAGTATACCGAATATTTTTCAGACTGTCACTCAGGTTAGCGATCAAGGAACCTAAAATCCAGAGAGTGGCGAGGTATACAAATGCACTAAAATATCATATCTATGACAAAATGAGAATGCATTGGTTCCACAATGTGATGAAGCTTACCAAGTTGATTTAAGAGTGGCCCAGAGAATATTGAGTGGAAAGTACAACAAAAAAATAGAGGAATGGGTCCTAGAGGTAGAGGAAAAGTAAATGCTGCCAAGGGCAATGAAAAGGAGGATGAATCCACCAGTAGCCATAATGGCAGGGGAAGAAAGAACAATTGAAGAGGTAGATGATTCAGAAAGGGAAGACATAAATACCCTATCATCTGCTACATATGTGGAGTGGAAGGACACAAGGCCTAAAATTTCTAGAAAACCAAAATGCAGGGAGACAAAATGAAGCTAGAGCGCAAGTAACACAAGATGGCATGACACCCACTATTGGAGAAAACAGATAATACTCCAACAAGATCAGGGTGATAATTTTATGTTCCATAGAGTTCTCCTTCAACCCGAGAAGAAGATTGTAGAGGAGCTTGAACAAAGAAAGATATTTTTTAAAACTAAGTGCAGGGTGAAAGGCAAGTATTGTAATATGATCATTGATGGTGGGTGTACCAAAAATCGGGTATCCACTATTGTTGTAAATGTAACTTCGGAAGATATTCTTCATTTTGTTGTATTGCTATTTTATTATTATATTGTTATCATATGTCCTTCGGAGATGTTTTTGCTCTGTTCAAAGATGTTGTTATTATACTTTGTCATGTAAGAATATCGACATAAAACCTCCATTGTAAATTGGGGAAATCGTCCCCAAAAGAATAATGTAAAATGTATTTTTGGTCCCCCAAAAGAGAATTTGACCTTGTTAAGGTAAAAGGTCACCCACATGAAAGAGTATAAATAGGGCGACACCCTCCCTTATTTAGATACATAGAAAACCCAAGCAAGTTCACACCAAGAGATAGAAAGACAAGTTCGTTGATAAAGAAGAAGAAGAAGCTGCATAAGTTATCTTATCTTTGGGTTTTTATCTTTATTTGACATTGTATTAAGCAACGAATCTATATAAAATAAGTTGTTATGTTTTCTCCCTTGTGGTTTCCAAGGATAAAATATTCGTGTCTTTCTTTTATGGTGTGCTTTTCTATCTTTCAGTGATCCTTTTGCGTTAGATTAAAGATATAACATATTTGAATTAAAGTGAAAAATATAACATGGTATCAAAGCCACCCTGAAAAATGACACTATGCAGCTGCGGAAATTAGGGCTTCCAACTTCTAGAACTTTTCTTCACAAATTTTCCAGAAAAGAAGGTCAAGCTAACTCACCTCAATGAGGTGCATCTTTTGGTGGAGAATAACTCTAGTTTGAAGAAGTCTCAATTTTGACTGCGGGACACTGCATGAAGGAACTAAGGCATCAAATTTTTGGAGCTTCCCTCCACAAAATTTGGAAAAGGACACCACTGGACAACTCGCCTCAAGGAGGCACATATTTCTATCCAGGCAGCATTTCAAGATTCCAAGTTTGAAAAATTAGGGTTTTTCTGTCAAACCCTAGGTCAATTAGGGCATATCAAATTGGTAAGATATATTTCCTTTTTATTTCCATTTGAGGTTCTCATATCAAAATGATGAATCAAGCCAAGCTTGAGGATAAGCTTGAAGGGGATGATAATTCTGAGCATGGAAGTATATAATTTCTCTTATCCTATAAGAGAGTGACTTAGACAAGAATGTCACTAAGGGGGTTCTAGAAAGAGAGGGAGATGATGCCAAAGAATCTCATAACAAGAACATGATCAAAGATAAAAGGGACATTCTGGACTCCATCAAAGATCATCTCATCCCTCATGTCTCATCATTGAATACTCCCAAGAATATGTTCGATGATTTAACCAAGCTATATGAATGAAAGACCATCTACCGAAAGATTCCATTGATGAATCAACCCAATAGTGTGAAGATGCAAGACTCATATACCATCAAATATTACTTCTCAAGGGTCTCTCAAATCAAGGAGTGACTTGAAGCCATTGAAGAGAATGCTGAAGAAGGAGAGATAGTAATGACCACCTTGAATGGCCTTCTAAAATAATGGGACTTTTTCATCCGTGGAATATGTGCCAAAAAAAGGTTTATTGTGGGAGGAATGCACTTAAGAAGAAACTCAATTAGTGGAAAGAGAAGATAAGATGGGTGAATATGGAAATTAAGTTCTAATATCTCATGCCATCAAATATGATGAACTAGATAAGAAGAGAACAAGGGACGATTCCTGAAGTGACGGGGAATATGTCCTTTGATCCAAAAGGATTCAAACCATGAAGATGGAAGAACCTATTATCCATTTCAGCATTGGATAAGAAGGGATGCAGTCATGGATGAAGAAGAAGGGAAAATTCCATGAGATCTATGGTAGAAGAATTGATAAACATTTTTTATCATGAGCAAGATAGAAACAAGTCCTTGGAATAAGATGATAAAGTAGAGAATAGTGTTAGAGACTCCAATAGTTCCTTCAAGGATACAAGGATCAAGAGGGATTCTACCGAACAAAAAAAGATAAGTATTTGAATTATCATTTCTTGTAAATCTAGTTACTTACATGATATTGTTCACTTGTGTACAGGTTTATGTTCCTAGATTTAGGAAATGTATTATGCATGTTAGCATGTTTGCATTCATGAACAATATAATACTAATATGCATTTGATGGGGTAAGTCGCCCATGTTGTTGTAAAACATTCCATTGCTACTTATCTAGAATGAAAACTCTTTGTTGACACATTGAGAGTAGTGTAGGCTCTTAATTATGTTCTAGTAGAGATGGACGACATCTAGAAAGTTACCGTATGTATACAATATATGGATAAATGTTGTGATGTAGCATTGGCTAATATATTTGCATGATTGTGTGACATATTCCTTTATGCATAATAATTTGTCATTATTAATATGTTTTTAAAATTATGAAATGTTTCTAATCATGCAACTGAATTTGAATTGTAGGAAGGATCATATGCAATCACCTACAAGAGAAAAACGATGCAACTTATTTTGAAGAACAAATGATGATGGTTCATCTAGAACACTCAATGTAGTTTTAATCAGGTGAAGCACATGAAGAAGAACCTGAAGATCCCAGAGTCATAGGCAAAGTTATAGAATATGGGAGTTTAGAAGAACATGATGACCATGAGATGACTGAGCCACAAAGACTTGTAGATCCACCAGAGAGGTGAACACCCACAAGAGAATACCATCTTGGGCATCAAAGATAATCCGAGATGTAGGGAAGTATGATGCTCCAAACGAGACTTCCATAAAAAGAAAGTGGATTCGGACACACTCCAGCTATGTGACATCATTGATGTAGAACCTTCCATCTATGAAGATGCATCCGAGAAGAAAGAATGAAAGTATTCTATGATCAAAGAATACCAACCAATCATGAAGAATGATGTCTGGGATATGGTTCCAAGACTTGAAGGGAAGTATGTAGTGCCTTCCAAGTGGATCTAGAAAATCAAGCATATAGCAGATGGAAGCATTGGAAAATACAAACAAATGTGCATGGTTTATCTTAGAAAGATGGAGTGGATTATAGTGAGATGTTTTCTCCATTTACCAAACACACTTCTTCACTAAAGTAGAAGTTCATATTGAGAAACCTACAGGACTCAAGAATCTCTATAGAGAACCACATGTGCATAGATTGGAGAAGGATTTGTATGGGATCAAAAGGAACCCATAACATGATGAGCTTGAGAATCACCTAGAATGATGGATATCTCAACGTTTACTAAAGGGTTGAAGATTAAAGCCTACAAAGGACGATAATCTCATAGATGGGTGCAAGATGGATTTTTTGCAAAGTTCGAGATGTAGGAACTGGGGATGATACACTACTTCTTAGGTCTAGAGGTGTGGCAGAGATCAGATGGGATATTTCTTGGTCAAGTAAAGTGCTTAGTAGAGATTATGAAGAGGTTTAGAATGATGGAGTACAAGGCCATTGCCACACCCATGGAATCAAACTTGAAGCTACTATATGATGATAATTTATAGATAGTTGATTCCATTAATTGGTTAATTGATGTACTTGTAGAACATGAGGCCATACATATGCTTCGTTGTGAGTTCACATTGGCCAGTTTCTAACATATATGACATGTGTTCACCTAGTTGTTGCAAAGAATTTATTGAGGTACCTGAAGTGTACAATTGGGTATGGGCTCAAGTTTGCGATAGATCAGAATATTAAACTTCATGGTTATGTTTATTTTGGTTGGGAAGATAGTGCCACATGTAGGTAAAGCACTTCAAGATGTTGCTTCAGTTTGGGATCCGATATGATCTCTTGGTTTAGCAGGAAACATGCGAGTGTGGCACTAAGTACAACTAAGACAAAGTACAATGTAGGCTGTTTGGCTAGCTATGAGGAAGTATGACTCAAAAAGCTACTATCATATTTCTTTGATGTTGAGTTAGAGCTGACTTGTATCTTCCGTGAAAACAGGAGTTATGTGAATTTGTCAAAGAGTCTAGTGTTCCATGATAAGTCAAATCATATTGAGATCAAGTATCACTATATCTGAGATATGGTGCAGAGAGGAGGAGTGAAGCTCCAATATGTGGAGAAAGACGTGTAGATAGTCGATGTGTTGACCAAGCCATTAGCAAGAGTGAAGTTTGCCGCACTTTAGGGAGAAGCTTGGAATTATCCATATTGATGTTCCTCAAAAGAGGGAGTGAAGTGACTTGTACAGAAGATAAAGGTGCACCTGGGTTTCTATTTACATGTCCAGAAGACACATGAGGTATGGGATGCTCTCTAATAGGTGGAATATGCATATGCTCCGAGGCTACTCTCCACATGTCTAGAAGACACAGGTGTAATGAGGGTTGCAATACATCTGGGATGTTATCCACTGGGTGGTAGACATATATGTTCCTAGGATGCTCTCTACATTTCAGGAAGATGCAAGTGTGTGATCCTAGGTTGTTCTCCACATGTCAAGAAGACGCAGGTTGACTAAGGGACCTAATATATATAGGATTCTCTCTACACATCGGAAGATGCAGGTGTGTGATCTTGAGTTTGTCTCCACATGTTAAGAAGACACATATGTTATAGTATGCTCTCTGCATTTCAAGAAAATGCAGGTGTGTGATCCTAGGATTCTCTCAACATGTTAAGAAGACGCATGTTTTCTGAAGAATATGATATAGGAAATTGGGTTAGTCTCCACATAAGATGATGAGATTATATTAATACGACGAGATGAAAATAGTAGATGCAGGTGTGTGATCCTAAGTTGTACCTACTTGATGGATTTATCGTAGAGATGATGAAGTCCTAGATGGTATCTAGGAATACATCCAACATGAAAAAGGGATGGATTAGTAGAACTTATCATGATGTATAGATTTGAGACATGTCACTAGTCAATGGTCGATGAGATGAGAGTTTATGCATCAGTGATGATGATCCAGAGATGACGATGATCCAGTGATGATGACCAACGATGATGATGATGTCCAAAGATTGTTTCCAGTCATGGTGATGACCATATTAGAATAATATATTCCTTGTTAAGAGGGGTTGTCGTTGTAAATGTAACTTTAGAAGACATTCTTGACTCTGTTGTATTATTATTTTATTATTATAGTGTTATTGTACTTCCTCCAAAGACGTATTTCCTCTGTTTGGATATGTTATTATTATACTTGTTCATGTAAGAATATCGATGTCAAACCTCTTTTTTAAGTCGGGGAAACAATCCCCAAAGGAATAATGTAAAATGTATTTTTAGTCCCCCAAAAGAGAAGTCAACCCAGTCAAGTAGAGAAGTTGTCCCTGTTAAGGTAAAAGGTCTTTGACATGAAAGAGTATAAATAAGGGGGCATCCTCACTCATTTGGATACACAACAAGCACAAGAAAGTTCTTTCCAAGGGACAGAAAGACAACTTCGCTAGGAAAGAAGAAAAATAAGTTGCAGAAGTTACCTTATCTTTGGGTTTTCTATCTTTGTATGACATTGTACTAAGTGAAGAATCTATACAGAAGAAGTTATTGAGTTTTTTCCCTTGCTGTTTCCTAGGATTAAATATTCACGTCTTTCTTTTATGTTGTGCCTCTCTATATTTTAGTAGTCCTATTGTATTATATTAAAGATCTAACACATTTGAATTAAAGTGGAAAATCTAACATCCATAGAGGTCATGGAAAAACTAAACTTGAAACATATTTCCCATCCAAATACATATCAAGTTTCATGGTTGAAAAGGGTGCAACTGGTGATTTTGACTGAGCAGTGCTTATTAAAATTCCAGATTGGGAATTTTAGTGAGCAGGTTTTATGTGATGTGGTACAGATGGATGTAGGCCATGTGCTTCTCAAAAGGCCATTGTTATTTGACAAAAAGGTTCACTATGATGGGAGAGAAAACACCTAGCATTTACCAAGGATGGACAACACTACATGTTAAAATCAATGGTGGGATGTAATACCCCCAAGATTTTTATATTGTTTAAATAAGTATTTTATTTGGAAAATAATCTAAAAAAATTATTTTGTAAAAAAGTTATAAGACTCTAATTTTTATGAGACAAATACTCAATATGTCATATCGCATTCGTTCATGGGATATTAAAGAATATCCCTAATTTCACTAGATATTGATAAATACCTACCAAAATCCATTTTCTGATCCCCATCCAAATAAGTATTTCCAATTTAAAAAACCCTATTTTTTTTATGAGATTTTCCATATTTTCAATAGGTACCACTTTTTATACCCAAAATACCTATAGACCCCATACCCTACTCCCCTGCCCCTAATACCTACAATATATTGACCTAATTTTTTACAATTTAAAAACTCCCCTTGATTATTTTATTAATAAAATTAAACACTTAAACCACTAGTTGAAAGAGGGGGAACTACGTTGAAACAATGAAAAATAGCAACAATAAATATATTTTATTTAAATCAAATCCAAGTTAAAAGCTAAGCAAGGATACTATATCCACTAATATAGGGATCGGGATATCAACTTGAGATTTGATTTAGCAAAATTATATAACGGTGCACCCAGAAGATATGAGACACTATGTGGTGAATAAAGATAAAAAATTTCTATGTTGAGGGCAAGATGTTGAGTACTCTCTCTCTTGAAATTCCATCATTTTTTAATTTTTTACAAACTCTTGGAAAAGTTTACGTTCATATTTTGTTGAGCTCATTTGTCTATAGTGGTGGTTCAACTCGAGGATAAAGATGGTAAAGTAATGTGACTATCCTCTTCTACAGTTGGCAGAAACTCGGAAGCTCCAAGTGTTTTTCCCCATTATTTTATCAAATAGATGATTCTAACCTCTTCTAAAGCTATTACTCTCCATTGGAATAACTCGTAATTAGAGTGGAAAATCTAACATCCATAGAGGTAATGGAAAAACTATTCTAATCATAGTTAGCATAATTCGTTGTATTCGAATACGAAAAAAAAGTAACTAAAAAATTTAATATGGTAAAAAAATGAAAATAAGTTTTTATAAAAAATTTATAAATTTTAAAAACTGATCTTTCAAAATTTAGAATGTTTCCTATGAGGTCTGAGTTTACTTAGATCTTTGGTTGTCCCTCTCCATTGAGACTTTTTGGTAACACATGTCAATTCGGATGCGATATATATATATGATATTTTTCAAATAAGTGATCATGGATAACCAAGCTGGTTAAGCTTGATCTGTCACGAAGTCTGCAGTCGTAATCTTTTTTCACTTTATCTACACATTTCTTGAGTTTATTAAATGCCTGAAAAAGCTCTTTACGATAGAGATTCAACACTACCTCTTTACAATTTTCTCAACCAGAGATTGGCGTTACTTACTACAGCCTAGAAATGGATTTAACTTTAGCTACTGCAGCATTCATGGGCTTTAGTTTGTATCCATTCCTTTTTCCCTCTGGTTACATTTTCTGATTTGTCAAACCTTTTTGACTCATCCTTCTCAGGCTTCCTTTTTCCCTCGGGTTAGATTTTCTGATTTGTCAAACCTTTTCGACTCATCCTCCTCACGCCAAATATACTATTGCCCTTTTCTCTTTTATATATATATATTGGCATAATGGTTATACTAGCAACAACCATATTATCAAGATTAATATGTTAGGAATACTTAAAAAGTAATAACTTATTAATACATCACTTTCATAGCATATTATCTAACTAATTGTTCTCGTGATGGTAAGATGCCAAATGGAAAGCTTAGCTTATTGGGCATTACATGATTTCATTGCAATGAAGGTAGACTTTTTAGGCTAAGAGACAAGTCATTGGAGTACAACTACACGTTCATCTAATTATTTTTTATTACCATGTTAATATAAATTTAATTTCATAGTTGTATCAAGTTATTGGAGTTAACCTAATGTTTATCTAATAGTTATTCAATATATCCACTATTAGAGTTGAAGTGTTGTACCTAATAGTTAAGCCAATAACTCTATCAAGTTATTAGAGTTAACGTAATATTTATCTAATAATTAAGCCAATAATTATCTAATATAAACGTGATTAGAGTTGAAGTTAAGATAATAGTTGTAAAATCATTGGACTTAGCTAATAGTTGTATATAATAGTTAATTTAGAAGTTAATATATTAGCAATTGCAGTTCAAGTAAAAGCCATGATCGGATTTGAAGTTAAGCTAATAGTTGTATGATCAATGGAGTTAAACTCATAGTTTTATCTAATAATAGAATAGTTGTGCATATCTAATAATATTCGAATAGTTGAAGTTGAAGTTTAATTTTTCCAACTAAAAGTTAATATATCGACAACTGCAGATTAAGTAAAAGTCATAATATTGGAGTTGACATTAAACTAATAGTTGTATCATCAATGGAGTTAAGCTCATTGTTGTATCTATGAATTGAATAGTTGTATCTAATAATTGAATAGTTGAAGTTGAATTTTAATTTTTCCAACTATCACGAACTGTAATTATCATATGCTAACTAAATTATTTTTAATTTTTTTGAATGATTAAGTATGAATTTTGGACAACGCCAATAGAATCAATCTAGACAGTACAATTGTCTCATTATCGTTCGTAGATGAAAAAGCATAGATGGTAGTCCACCCAAAAATTCTAAGATATATATACGCCTATCGACATAATAAACACATATCGGTGTAATTAGCTAGATGTCCAATTGCTAGATGGAGGAGTTTATTAGGAGTTCAAATGAAAGTTTATTAGGAGTTAGATTGTTACACAAGTGCACATTAGCTAGACTCCTAGATGCCAAATGTACTTAGACTAAGTTTTAAGTGATTAGAATTGAAGTTAAGCTAATAGTTGTAGAATCATTGGAGTTAAGCTAATATTTGCATCTAATATTTAAGCTAATAGTTGTATCTAATAGTTAATTTAAAAGTTAATATATCAGCAATAAGAGTTCAATTAAAAGACATGATCGGATTTGAAGTTAAGCTAATAGTTGTATCATCAATGGAGTTAAGATCATAGTTGTATCTAATAATCGAATAATTGAAGTTGAAGTTTAATTTTTCCAACTAATAGTTAATTTAAAATTAATATATCGGCAATTGCACTTCAAGTAAAGTCATGATTGGTAAGCTAATAGTTGTATCATTAATGGTAATAATCTAATAGTTGAAGTTGAATTTTAATTTTCCCAATTGTCACGAACCGTACTTATCCGATGTTAACTAAGATATTTTTTATTTTTATTTTAAATTATTAATTATGAATTTTGGACGTCGCCCGTAAAATCAATCTGGACAATACACTTACAGTCTCATTATCGTTCATAGATGAAAAAGCATAGATGGTAGTCCACCCCAAAATTCTAAGGTGTATACGCCTATCGAATTAACGAGATGCAGTTGTTTATTAGGAGTTTGAAATATTTTATTAGGAGTTGGAACGATTAGGCATTCGACTCTTACATCACTGCACATTAGCTATCTACTCCTAGATGCCAAATGCAGTTGGACTGAGCCTCACATGATTAGAGTTGAAATTAAGGTAATAATTATAGAATCATTGGAGTAAGCTAATAGTTAAGCTATTAGTTATCCATATAGTTGTGATTAGAGTTGAAGTTAAGCTAATAGTTTTAGAATCATTGGATTTAAGCTAATAGTTGTATTTCATAATCGATGGAGTTAAGCTCGTAGTTGTATCTAATAATTTAATAGTTGAAGATTAATTTTAATTTTTACAACTATCACTAATTGTACTTATCATATGTTAATTAAGCTATTTTTTAGTTTTTTGAAATTATTAATTATTAATTTTGGACGAAGCCTATAGAATCAATATGGACAATACATTTGAATCATTCTCATTTAATTTTGGATGACGCCCATAGAATCAATCTTGACATTACACTTGTCTCATTCTCGTCGGTAGATGAAAAACATAGATGTTAGTCTGTCCCAAAATTCTAAGATATATACACTTATGAACGTAAATATGATAAAAGTATATGTATGTTGAGTGGATATATATACAAGTTACTCTATTTGTTATAATGTGGAAATTTAATTGAGTAATTAGAATGTCATGTATATGAACATATGTATATTGAGTGGATATATATGTAAGTTTGTCGAATTGTTATAATGTGAAAGTTTAATTGAAATAAACATATTTATTAAGTAAATAATCACATTATAAATGTGTAAAAAACTACATGTATAATGAAGTTGTCGCTATATTAAAAGAGTTGAAGTTAAGGTTGAAAGTGAAAAGTTACAATAGTAAGTTTAACAAGTGAAATAGCAGCAATGCTGCTTATACCTGCCTCTAAGAATTATTTAAATGAATTCAAGAACTTTCACGAATATGCAGTAGGATCCCAACATAGTCGATTAATGCCTAAGGTGATCAAAGTTTACTATGTATTACTTATTTTATGGAAGTTAGGTATATTTTCACTTATAAATAGATGATCATGGAGTAATAAATCAAGTTTTGTGTGTTATTCCACATGTTGAACACTCACTTATGCTTCAAAGCTATAAGGGATCTATTGACCCATACTCTTCTTGGAATTAAGTATTCATCACTTAAATGCAATTGCATGCTTATCCAACATGTTAGGAAGCAAATTTAGCATAACATTGTTCCTTCATCACTATATATATATATATATATGAAGTAAAAGCCAAGCTATATTTGCTTTGCTTACAACTAATAATATAAAAAATGGTAGGTCTTATCCTCACTCAATTAGATAAATATGACGGTATGTATTGATGCCATATCTATTAAAGAAATCCCTGAAGTAGATGTAGCGTAGAACTCAATAATTGTAAGAATGCTTACTAGAAAGTTTTGTTTTTTTAAGAAAGTTTGTTCTCTAGATATCTTGTGAAGCATATTATAATTGGATATTTACTTAGTTAGAGGTGAACATGATAGATGGTCAAATATAAAATGTTTCCCTACTCTAAGAGTTTTCATATTAATAAAGAAATTCTCTATCTTATTCTTGAATATCTTATATTTAGTTAGATATTTAATCTCATATAGATATAAGATAAAACGTTAAATAATTAATTTTAAAAAACTAGTAGTAAAAAGATTTTACTACTTAGTTTGTATTACTCCCTTTGGATATGAACATATAACATTTTAAAAAAAAATATTTAACATATCTTATACTAATTTTTTTATCAAATTAGAATTTTGAACATTGAATTTAAAAAAATTAAAAATCCCTTCAACTTTAAAATAAACAAGAAGAAGAAGAATCAATCTCTCTGAAACAATATTTGAGCCCAATATGAACAATGCATGCACGCGTATTATTTTCTCACTGATCTGGGTTGCCGACTAGCTTCATGACCGCAACTATTATATATATCAAGTCCTTATATGAACTCAACACTGGTCTGTCCACTTCAGTTTAGCAATATCCAGTGAAATTTATATATATATATATATATATATATAATACGTGTTGGTTTTCTTTTCAGTCTGCGTTTTGGTATCTCTCATCTATTTACAGATCAACAGATTAAAATTTAAATCAAATTTAACCTGGACACTGGACATGATCACAACTGTAATTTTATTACATCTGAGTCCACCACAGCTGCGAGTTTGTGTGAATTTCAGAATCAATCTGTGGAATATATTGTAACCCCATGACAAATTAGTAACGACTAACTAAACCTGCCATTCTCAAGATGAACTCAAAGTTGTGCTAAATTTGGTCCAGAACTGCAGCAATTCGGTGGAAATCGGGATCAAACAACGGAGTACTGAGCATTGTGGCCCTGTCACCGAGTACCGGATACTCAGTGTTCTGAAGCTGTTGCCATGATATTGGGAAAACGGCAGAATTGAGAGCAGCTTGGTTATGGTTATTTATGTTACTAGTAGAGACTAGATCTTGAGACTTGGAGTTTGTTGTAATATACATTGGCAATGTCTCCTCCTGCGTGTGGCTTGAAAACGGAGGCAACATTTCAGACCACTTAACAGCGTATTTTGTCTCTGCTTTCTCCAAAAATAGCGGAGCCTTTCGCTCATTTTCGGAGGTGATGTCAGATGCATCTAATCGCTCACAGAATCCCCAAAAATGGCCGAAGGCGGCGCCATTATTGACCTCAATATTGGCGGTGTTGCTCTTGCAGCTGCTGCTCCTGCTACTCGTCCTCATATTATTATTATTATTCTCAGTATTATCCCAGTATTGAGCAGTTCCATTCATGCAATTAGTGCCTGCGTTGTCCAGTTGTCCAGCAAATCCTGGTCTAGAGATCTTTCGGAGTACAACAGAGAAGAAAGGCAGGGTCCCGGTCTGTACATGGATGGATTCGCCATTATAGAATTATAATCACAAACATCACTTGAAAAGTCTGAGAATGTATCTGACACGGACTTGTCAGATACTTGGCCCGGCCATGGCATCAAGTTTTCGGTAGGGAAACCTACAGATCGACTCGGAGCTTGCAATACCCATAAGACGGGATTATCCATCAGTTTGTGATCTTTTTCAGCAGTGAAACCTTGGGCAGTGGATGTTTGATTGATGAAATTGAAACCAGGTTCGACTGAAGTGGGTATGACTCATCGCAAGGACTAAATGCTCTGATTTCTAAGTTGGTATCACCATATTGCTGTTAAACTATTTGTTGAGAATAGCTTGTTGTTTGCTGGTGATAGCTATTTGTTGGAGATTGTGTTGATTAGCGAGGTCTGTGTGAAGACGAGTTCTGAAAGATCTGCCGCCTGTGATCGCTGCTCGGTCGTGAAAGTTGTGGGACCTATGTGGAGACGCTGTTGTCCAAAGTTGAAGGATGCATTGCTGCGTTGAAGATAGTGTGAAGGAACTGTGTTGTGCGATCTGTTGCTTGAGGCATAAAGACCGGTGCTGTGGCGTGATACAAAACGAAATTTATGTGTTTTGGTATCCGTTGATTGAAGTCAAATTTTGGTTCCAAAATAAAGTCAAATAATAACATAATAATAAAATATAATAAATGCTGATGTCATAGTAGCCATGTGTCAAGTGAAAACCAGATACCAAACTCCAATGTTGACATCATCTCCCATCCACCAATGAGCTGTTTACAAAAATAGCTTTTTAACAAAATTAAAAATAATATTTTGCAAACCCCTATGTCATACTTTGGAAAACAGGTTTTGATTTTTTAAAGCTACATCAAAAGACACCACTTAATACCCAAAGTCAAAGGAGTTTGACTTTGATCGAATTACAATATACCTGCTGAGGCAGGTATAATAAGAAGGTTTGCAAGTATAAAGGTTATATTAAAACCAGCCATTGAATGGAGTCTTAAACTATTTTATTTATCTATTGTTATTTGTGGAATAGAAATAGTAATATATGTACTTGAACTAGTTACATGACCTTAAATAGTGTTTTATTGTATGATCTTTTAATTGATCGTGATGCTAATGAAGCTAATACATTTAGTTATTGGTTAGTTTTTGGATTAAAAGAAAATTTCTTAGTTACATGACCTTAAATAGTGTTTTATTGTATAATCTTTTAATTGATCGTGATGTAATGAAGCTAATACATTTAGTTATTGGTTAGTTTTTGGATTAAAAGAAAATTTCTTATACTCCATTTCCCAAAATAATTCATAGAGTGCTTTTGTTGCCTATTCTTTACTCCATTTCCCAAAATAATTCATAGAGTGTTTTTGTTGCCTACATTCCAAGTTAGGAATAATTTTAGGAATTTTCTTAATCAGATTTTGTTTGTCCATAGTTCTCCTTATATCTACTTTGTACATTAATAGTAATTGCATTATGGATGACAGAAAGTATTTTTATTTTTGCGAATTTTGTATTTTTATGGGTATGTCACATGGAGAGTGAAGTGAATGCAGTAGACAACAATGGAAACAAAAACACTAGAGATAGTAGTAGCAACAGTGTCATGTTGTGATTAGCTAAAAAATTTCTAAAGGGGTAGAAGAAGGTGAAATTCTTCTTGGCATTGATGCCAAATGGAATCCAAGAGGACAAAAGTATAAGTAGTGTACCGCCAAAGATCCAATCATTGTTAAAGGAGTTCACGGATGTTATTGTAGACGAATTGCTATTAGTGATTGAGAAAAAATATGAAGATAATTCAACTTTAAAACTTTAATCCATAATAACAGTGCATATGGATCTCATCAATGCTCCAAAGGCATAAATCAAACCATAGAACACAAGATATATCCTAGGAAAACCTTCCACTAAGTCAGAGGATAAAAAAACCCAGCAAAAAATCTTAGAGTATGATTGATAATTGGAAGAGAATGATTACAACACAATAACAGATTGCCTTCTCCGAGAGCACTAGAGAGTAGATATCAAATGGAACATTGTGATGATCTTTCCAAGCTCATATCACTTTAATAACAAGTCAAATTAGGTCATACAAGGAAGGTAGTGAATATTGCATGCTTTGGTAAGTAGTTAATACTGAGAACACTACTTTATCTTCAACCACGTGCCATCACTGACTTGATGCCAAGTTGACACTACATAATTATCTCCAACAAGGATGATATGCGCCCTCCATTAATTCATTGAGTTTAACGGTCTTTAACTAAGTTGTTAGTTGAATGAACTGAACTGAATAGAATGGGACTACATGCAATCGAATGGAACTACATGCAACCGAATGGAAATGCCTGCAACTTAACATAATTGAATGTAACTGAACATAACTGAATATAACTTAACATAACTTAATGTAACTTAACATAACTGCATGTTACTGAATAGAACTTATTGTAACTGAACATAACTTAATGTAACTGAACAAAACTGAATGTAACTAGTGTTTCTCCATCAGTGTCATCTTTAACAACCACTTGCATAAATTAAGGAGTTGATTCCCTAATTAACTGAACATGTTTTATCACAACTAAGACTCAATTGGTGTCTTATTTATTCGAGTTCACTTGGAGGCGTGCATGGAAAATTTGAATTGTCTCTCCATCTTTGTGCTCATATTAATTTCTTTGCATGGTCCATATGTGTTTTCATTAATTTTATGGCATATCATACTCATAAGAAATGCTCTAGAAAAATGATCATATGTATTAACTGAGGTCATATAGTCACATGCTAAAGTAAATCACTCTAGGGGTGGCTAATCCCTAAAGGAGACTTGTAGCACCTGTTGACCATGACTATCCATACATCACATAGTATATCCTTGACACTTAATACAACATAATTCATGTGAATTTAACACACCATAAGTTTCAGACTTGATACAACACAAGTCTCAGACCTTAACATAAGGTCATGATCTTAACCATAATATCCCTGTACAAGAATCTCTCCCAAATATGACAATGTCATGTGAACTTAATACAATATAAGTTACGGACTTGATACAACACAAGTCTCGGACCTTAATACAATATAAGGTCAAGGAGAAGATATGAACCTAATTACAACATAGATTCTAGACTTGATTACAACATAAGTCTCATACCTTAATACAACATAAGGTCATGGAGAATAACTCCTGAAGTTGTACTCTCAACACTCCCTCTGAGTGAGGGAGACATTCTCTTCAATACTAAGCTTATCACGAAAGTGTTTAAAATTCGTCACAGATAGATGCTTGTAAGAAATTTGCAATCTTCTCATTAGTACCTATGTACTGGAACTCATTTTAGATGACCATGAATTCAATGAAGTAAAAATTCATCTCAATGTGTTTTTATCTTAACACACATATAGGGTTTTTGAGAAAGCTTGAATATTAACACCTAATGACTGTAGGCTCAAGTATTTCACCCTAGTAGGTCGCTTCCCAAGCTACACTACTCCTCAGTAGTTAGTATTATCTACAAAACACATTTTTGTTGTATTAATCTCAGACATACATCTTTCTTATGTAGCACTAGCCACAATACACTTAGATTTTGTACTACTAGCCTCAAATCACATCGCTTATCTCAGGTTAAAACAGTAGCTGGATAACGCGATCATATAATAGGTCTTCCATGCATCAAATTCAATAAATAGCCTAATCTAATGTACCTCAAAGGTAATCAAACATATGCCTAGTAGAAAGCATAAAATACAATAGGTTTGTTTAAAGACCAACCAACTGCTTACACAAATTAGCATCATCTGGATCCAATCAAGAATAATGTTTCTCTAAACCAAAAATAATGGATTTTAAATCCATCACATACAACATTATACAACAAATATGTAATAACATGCGAAAATTTATCTTTTCTTTCTCTCTTCAACATGTCTTGACTTGTTGAATCTTCTACTATCTAGAGAAGTTCTATGTGAGATTTCCATTCTCCATGATGTTATTCAAGTCATGATCACTTTCTGAATGATCCTTCTCTTTATATTGCAGCACCCCAACTACCTCTCTGAGAGGTTTAACTGTTCTCTGACAATCCAGACTATAACTCTTCTTGAGTATCAATAGTCTCTGACACTTTGACCATGTCTTTTCTCATGTGGATTGTATCCACAAGATATCACATCCCCTGGATTCCTAAGTTAAGTACCATGAATAATTGATGGCGATTTTATCTGCCAGTTCCTCTGAAGACACATGATTTATTCCTCTTCAACTTGAGGGGTTTTTTTGTACTATAGCAAGCTTATCCCATACACAGGCTTTAGTAAGAATGTTGGAAATGATACTCATCTGTGGATATGTACCATGTATCAAATATAAATCACTAGAAACTTCAAAAATCCTTACTACTTTTCAACATGCTCTATCTAGAGAAACACATGTGATATTAATTGATCACTATACGAGTCATATTTCATATATCTTTGAAACTCTATTTCACTGGCCAAGACATATATGTGTCCACATACACTTGTACCAAGTAGGTACCACAACACATGCTATGTACATGTTTATGTACAAATTGTAAAACACATGATTGATCCTGGGACCTGTGACTAACTGGGATCATCTCAACTAACTTTTGAGATCTTCCCAATCTCATCTAAACTTCATATTTCTATTCATATAGATGGCCATGGAATTTTGATCCATCATCATGAAACTCTTAAAGTTCTCTGCTGCACATTTTCCTTAATTAAGGAAAATGTTATCTTGTGACTGCCACACCTCTAATCATAAGAATCATAACAAGATTCTTGAATATTATTTTGAGTTTCCTTTTGATTTATGGGCATCATGAATATATCCTTTTTACAGGAGGTACATTAATTAGTTCCACTGGTTCTTTAGGAGTTAGTGATACTAGCAACACCCTCTCACCATGTAAATGTGAGAATCATAATCTGGGTCCTCTATCACTAAGACTTATGCTCATATATATTTGAATCTCTTCTTTGACACATGAACCTAAATAAGGTAGAATATCTTCAGGAGCCTTCACATTTATCATAATAGATTTAAACCATCTATTTTGTCTGCATTCCAAGAGACATAAGAACCTCCCGAGCTGTTCTCTTTCAGGATCACCCATCTGAATGAATCTACATTCATGTCCTTCTTTACTTTTTAGGTAAGGGAATATTAGTTTTCCCTACAAAAAAAATTATTCTAATGGTTATAACCATTTCATACTCATGAATTTTATTCACATGAAATACTCTCAGTATACTGATAATGATTTACATAGTTATGTGCAGATATTGACCAATAGGTTTAACATAACCAATTATAATCATATATACTGGTATTTAGACCTATATCAGTCCAAAAAAATCATTTTATGAAAAAAATATGTAGCCATGTGTTCATGTCTCATGACGTAAGCATGAAGCCCTCTATGTGGCCAACCATGTAGTCTTATGTTCACAGTTTATGAAACAATCATGTAATCCTAAATCTCATGTCTTATGGAGGATGTTTTAAGTATTATATATGTTGGCATTCTGATAGGTAATCGTTTGGAAATAGATCAGATAGTGATATGATTATCATTAATGGAAACACATAGTTCCAAGCTTATGATCTAATAGACAGGATGACAGACAAGCAGAGGACTCAGACGAATCGACAGTTTTTGCAGAGATTTGCAAGATAAAGCGTGAGAACAAAATTTAACGAAAAATATGATGAAGAAATATGACGATTAGAAGATATCCCACAACAGATCTATGGTTGTAGAACGATCCGCAAAGGTATGACACAATCCACATTTTCAAATCAACGGCTAGGATTGAATCTGCAAAGAATCGATGGCTCATAGATTTGGAGAAAACAATTTGCAGAAGATGAATTGCAGAAGTAATTTCGAGAGATGTAAAAAATGCATACCCGCAATCCGCAATCCGCATTCGATCTTAGATCAGTGGATAGGATCGAATTTGCAGGAAATCAATGGTTCAGAAGAAATGTAGAAACAAATTCGTGGGAGAAAAATTGTGGAAGTAGTTTAAACAAATTTGGAAAACATGTAATCCACAATCCACATCAGATCTAAGATCGAAGATCAGGAAAGACTCCGAAAAATATCGACAAATCGAAAAAAAAAATGCAGAAAGGGAATTGCATAAGTAGTTTGAAGAAATTTGGAAAACGCGTAATCTGCAATCTACATCTGATCTAAAATCGATGGTCGGGAAAGACTCTGCAAGAGATAGACGATGTGGAAGAAGATTGCAGAAAGGAAATTCTGGAACTAGGTTGAACGAATTTGCCAAAACTTGCAAATTTGCAATCCACAATATCTAAAATCTTATTTTAGATCGACAAACAAGAGAGAGTCCACATGAAATCGACAACGCATAAGAAGTTTTGCGAAAAGAATCTTGCGGAACCAGAACTGCAGAAACTCATATTTTCAGAAAAAGACAGCTACAGAAGGAGTCAAGGTTGCGTAAAAAGACAATTGCAGAAGGAGTTAGATTTGTGGAAACTCAGAATTGCGGGAAGATTGAGGGTACAGAAACATATTTCTTATCGATTGGGCTAAGTTTCTTGTCATGAGGCATTGAACTATTTTGATAAATTATGAAACCGAATAGTCAGGCATATGAACAAGTGAAGGGATTAAGGATTGGCATGTATAAAAGGATGGGAGAGAGATAGTACTTGTGCACTCTCTATAGACAGAGAGTTGGTTCATGGACAACAGCTGAAGGGCATGATTGCACAATGAAAGAGGACTCTGAGTTCTTTCAAGAATATGAAGAACAGAGGCAGTACGAGGAGCTAAGTTTGAATGAGCTGGTATGCCTTGTGATATTTGTTCTTTGTATATTGTTCTAAACATGTTTAAATATGAGGATTAAGGGTGGTAGGGTGGTGCTAAGAAAAATATGTTTCCTTCTCTCTAAAAGTTGATGCATGTACAAGTGGAAGTGGGTGCTTTCACTCAGTAGTAGATGGAAGTTTTATGCTTTAGTGGGTTCTAGAAAAACACGAGAGTTGGTGCTTTCTACAAGTAGGAGCTTGTAATCAGAGGTTGCAGCCTCAGTTGAGTAGGTGCTCAAACAAAGATGATGTAAATTCATTGAATCCTTTTGTTAATATTTTTCTATGTCTCTATCATGAATGTGATTGATGATTATCATTACTTTTGTTCTATTTGTTGCATCACCATGACTGTAAAGCTATGATTAGGAAGAATGGTTAAATAATTTGAAATTGTTTAAGCTTAGTAATAACTGAATCACCCCCTATCAATTATTAGAATAATCTCAACAATTGGTATCAGAGCAGGTTCCTTTTATTCAAAGGTATTTCTTTAAGTTTAAACATGACAAGTCATGAAGGGACTTCAATCAATAAGGTTCCTCTGTTTGATGGAAAAAATTTCTCCTTATGGAAGGTTAAAATAAGAACATAACAACGGAGGGAGTATATTTCGCAAATGTGACTTGCACGGCAAAGAGTTGAAGTTAAGGTTGAAAGTGAAAAGTTCCAATAGTAAGTTTAATAAGAAGATTTGCAAGTATAAAGGTTATATTAAAACCAACCATTGAATGGAGTTTTAAACTATTTTATTTAAATATTGTTATTTGTGGAATAGAAATAGTAATATATCTACTTGAATTAGTTACATGACCTTAAATGACCTTAAATAGTGTTTTATTGTATAATCTTTTAATTGATTGTGATGCTAATGAAGCTAATACATTTATTTTTTGGTTAGTTTTTGGATTAAAAGAAAATTTCTTATACTCCATTTCCCAAAATAATTCATAGAGTGTTTTTGTTGCCTACATTCCAAATTAGGAATAATTTTAGGAATTTTCTTAATCAAATTTTGTTTTCCCATAGTTCTCCTTATATCTACTTTGTACATTAATAGTAATTGCATTATGGATGACAAGAAGTATTTTTATTTTTGCGAATTTTGTATATTTATGGGTATGTAACATGGAGAGTGAAGTGAATGCAGTAGACAACAATGGAAACAAAAACACTAGAGATAGTAGTAGAAACAGTGTCATGTTGTGATTAGCTAAAGAATTTCTAAAGGGGTAGAAGAAGGTGAAATTCTTCTTGGCGTTGATGCCAAATGGAATCCAAGAGGACAAAAGTATAAGTAGTGTACCGCCAAAGATCCAATCATTGTTAAAGGAGTTCAGGGATGTTATTGTAGACGAATTGCTATTAGTGATTGAGAAAAAATATGAAGATAATTCAACTTTAAAACTTTAATCCATAATAACAGTGCATATGGATCTCATCATTGTTCCAAAGACATAAATCAAACCATAGAACACAAGATATATCCTAGGAAAACCCTCCACTAAGTCGAAGGATAAAAAAAACCCAGCAAACAATCTTAGAGTATGATTGATAATTGGGAGAGAATGATTACAACACAATAACATATTGCCTTCTCCGACACACTAGAGAGTAGATATCAAATGGAACATTGTGATGATCTTTCCAAGTGCATATCACTTTAATAACAAGTCAAATTAGGTCATAGAAGGAAGGTAGTGAATATTGCATGCTTTGGTAAGTAGTTAATACTGAGAACACTACTTTATCTTCAACCACACGCCATCACTGACTTGGTGCCAAGTTGACACTCCATAATTATCTCCAACAAGGATGATATGCACCCTCCATTAATTCATTGAGTTTAACGGTCTCTAACTAACTTGTTAGCTGAATGAACTGAACTGAATAGAATGGGACTACATGCAATTGAATGGAACTACATGCAACCGAATGGAACTGCATGCAACTTAACATAATTGAATGTAACTGAACATAAATGAATGTAACTTAACATAACTTAATGTAACTTAACATAACTAAATGTTACTGAATAGAACTTAATACAACTGAACATAACTGAATGTAACTGAACAAAACTGAATGTAAGTAGTGTTTCTCCATCAGTTTCATCTTTAACAACCACTTGAATAAATTAAGGAGTTGATGCCTTAATTAACTGAACATGTTTTATCACAACTAAGACTCAATTGATGTCTTAGTTATTCGAGTTCACTTGGAGGCGTGCATGGAAAATTTGAATTCTCTCTCCATATTTGTGCTCATATTAATTTCTTTGCATGGTCCATATGTGTTTTCATTAATTCTATGTCATATCATACTCATAAGAAATGCTCTAGAACTATGATCATATGTATTAACCGAGGTCGTATAGTCACATGCTAAAGTAGATCACTCTAGGGGTGGCTAATCCCTAAAGGAGACTTGTAGCACCTATTGACCATGACTATCCATACATCACATAGTATATCCTCGACACTTAATACAACATAATTCATGTGAATTCAACAGACCATAAGTTTCAGAATTGATACAACACAAGTCTCAGACCTTAACATAAGGTCATGATCTTAACCATAAGATCTCAGTACAAGAATCTCTCCTGAATATGACAATGTCATGTGAACTTAATACAATATAAGCTATGAACTTGATACAACACAAGTCTCAGACCTTAATACAATATAAGGTCATGGAGAATAACTCCTAAAGTTGTACTCTCAACACTCCCTCTGAGTGAGGGAGGCATTCTCTGCCATACTAAGCTTATCACGAAAGTGTTTAAAATTCGTCACAGATAGATGCTTGTAAGAAATTTGCAATCTTATCATTAGTACCTATGTACTGGAACTCATTTTAGATGACCATGAATTCAATGAAGTAAAAATCCATCTCAATGTGTTTTTATCATAACACACATATAGGGTTTTCGAGAAAGCTTGACTATTAACACCTAATGATTGTAGGCTCAAGTATTTCACCCTAGTAGGTCGCTTCCCAAGCTACACTACTCCTCAGTAGTTAGTATTATCTACAAAACACATTTTGTTTTTGTATTAATCTCAGACATACATATTTCTTATGTAGCACTAGCCACAATACACTTAGATTTTGTACTACTAGCCTCAAATTACATCGCTTATCTTAGGTTAAAACAATAGCTGGATAACGTGATCATATAATAGGTCTTCCATGTATCAAATTCAATAAATAGCCTATTCTAATGTACCTCAAAGGTAATCAAACATATGCCTAGTAGAAAGAATAAAATACAATAGGTCTGTTCAAAGACCAACCAACTGCTTACACAAAGTAGCATCATCTGGATCCAATCAAGAATAAAGTTTCTCTAAATTAGAAATAATGGATTTTAAATCCATCACATACAACATTATACAACAAATATGTAATAACATGCGGAAAGATATCTTTTCTTTCACTCTTCAACATTTTTTGACTTGTTGAATCTTCTGCTATCTAGAGAAGTCCTCTGTGAGCTTTCCATTCTCCATGATGTTATTCAAGTCATGATCACTTTCTGAATGATCCTTCTCTTTATATTGCAGCACCCCAACTACCTCTCTGAGAGGTTTAATAGTTCTCTGACAATCCAGACTATAACTCTTCTTGAGTATCAATAGTCTCTGACACTTTGACCATGTCTTTGCTTATGTGGATTGTATCCACAAGATATCACATCCCCTAGATTCCTAAGTTAAGTACCATGAATAATTGATGGGGATTTTATCTGCCAGTTCCTCTGAAGACACATAATTTATTCCTCTTCAACTTGGCGGGTTTTTTTGTACTATAGTAAGCTTATCCCATACACAGGCTTTATTAAGAATGTTGGAAATGATACTCATCTGTGGATATGTACCATGTATCGAATATAAATCACTAGAAACTTCAAAAATACTTACTACTTTTCAACATGCTCTATCTAGAGCAGCACATGTGATATTCCTTGATCACTATACTAGTCATATTTCATATATCTTTGAAACTCTATTTCACTGGCCAAGACATATATGTGTCCACATACACTTGTACCAAGTAGGTACCACAACACATGCTATGTACATGTTTATGTATAGACTGTAAAACACATGATTGATCCCGGGACCTGTGACTAACTGGGATCATCTCAACTAGCATTTGAGATCTTCCCAATCTCATCTAAACTTCATATTTCTATTCATATAGATGGCCATGGAATTTTAATCCATGATCATGAAACTCTTAAAGTTCTCTGCTGCACATTTTCCTCAATTAAGGAAAATATTATTTGGTGACTACCACACCTCTAATCATAAGAATCATAACAAGATTCTTGAATATTATTCTAAGTTTCCTTTTGATTTATGAACATCATGCATATATCCTTTTTACAGGAGGTACATTAATTAGTTCCACTGGTTCTTTAGGAGTTAGTGAGACTAGCAACTCCCTCTCACCATGTAAATGTGAGAATCATAATCTGGGTCCTCCATCACTAAGATTTATGCTCATATATATATGAATCTCTTCTTTGACACATGAACCTAAATAAGGTAGAATATCTTCAGGAGCCTTCACATCTATCATAATAGATTTAAACCATCTATTTTGTCTGCTTTCCAAGAGACATAAGAACCTCTCGAGCTGTTCTCTTTCAGGATCACCCATCTGAAGGAATCTACATTAAGGTCCTTCTTTACTTTTTAGGTAAGGGAATATTAGTTTTCCCTACAAGAAAAATTATTCTAATGGTTATAAACATTTCATACTCATGAATTGTATTCACATGAAATACTCTCAATATGCTGATAACGATTTACATAGTTATGTGCAGATATTGACCAATAGTTTTAACATAACCAATTATAATCATATATACTAGTGTTTAGACCTATATCAGTCCAAAAAAATCATTTTATGAAAAAAATATACAACCTTGTGTTCATGTCTCATGACGTAAGCATGAAGCCCTCTATGTGGCCAACCATGTAGTCTTATGTTCACAGTTTATGAAACAATCATGTAATCCTAAATCTCATGTCTTATGGAGGATGTTTTAAGTATTATATATGTTGGCATTATGATAGGTAATCGTTTGGAAACAGATCAGATCGTGATATGATTGTCATTAATGGAAACACATAGTTCCAAGCATATGATCCAACAAATAGGATGACAGACAAGCAGAGGACTCAGACGAATCGATGGTTTTTGCAAAGATTTGCAAGATAAAGTGCGAGAAGAAAATTTAAAGGAAAATATGATAGTTAGAAGATATATTGCAACAGATCTACGGTTGCAGAACAATCTGCAAAGGTATGACACAATCCACATTTTCAAATCAATGGCTAGGATTGAATCTGCAAAGAATGGACGGCTCATAGAGTTGGAGAAAACGATTTGCGGAAGATGAATTGCGGAAGCAATTTTGAGAGACATAAAAAATGCATACCCGCAATCCGCAATCCACATTTGATCTCAGATCAATGGATAAGATTGAATTTGCAAGAAATCAACGGTTCAGAAGAAATGTAGAAACAAATTTGCGGGAGAAAAATTACGGAAGTAGTTTAAACAAATTTGGAAAACCTGTAATCCACAATCCACATCAGATCTAAGATCGAAGATTAGGAAAGACTCCAAAAAATATCGACAAATCAGAAGAAAAATTGCAGAAAGGGAATTGCAGAAGTAGTTTGAAGAAATTTGGAAAATGCACAATCTGGAATCTACATCTGATCTAAAATCGATGGTCAAGAAAGACTATGCAAGAGATTGACAATGTGGAAGAAGATTGCAGAAAGGAAATTGCAGAAGTAGGTTGAACGAATTTCGAAAACTTGCAATTTGCAATCCACAATATCTAAAATCTTATTTCAGATCGACAAACAAGAGAGAGTCCACATGAAATCGACGGCGCATAAGAAGTTTTGCGGAAAGAATCTTGCGGAACCAGAACTGCGGAAACTCATATTTTCGGAAAAAGAAAGTTGCAAAAGGAGTCAAGGTTGCGTAAAAAGACAATTGCAGAAGGAGTTAAATTTGTGGAAACTCGGAACTGCGGGAAGACTGAGGGTGCAGAAACATATTTCTCATCGATTGGGCTACGTTTCCTATCATGAGGCATTAAACAATTTTGATCAATTATGAAACCGAATAGTCAGGCATATGAACAAGTGAAGGGATTAAGGATTGGCATGTATAAAAGGGTGGGAGAGAGATAGTACTTGTGCACTCTCTATAGACAGAGAGTTGGTTCATGGACAATAGCTAAAGGGCATGATTGCACAATGAAATGGGACTCTGAGTTCTTTCAAGAATATGAAGAACAGAGACAGTACGAGGAGCCAAGTTTGAATGAGTTGGTATGCCTTGTGATATTTGTTCTCTGTATATTGTTCTGAACATGTTTAAATATGAGGATTAAGGGTGGTAGGGTGGTGCTAAGAAAAATATGTTTCCTTCTCTCTACAAGTTGATGCATGTACAAGTGGAAGTGGGTGCTTTCACTCAGTAGTAGATGGAGTTTTTATGCTTTAGTGGGTTCTAGAAAAACACAAGAGTTGGTGCTTTCTACAAGTAGGAGCTTGTAATCAGAGGTTGCAGCCTCAGTTGAGTAGGTGCTCAAACAAAGATGATGTAAATTAATTGAAGCCTTTTGTTAATATTTTTCTATGTCTCTATCATGTGTGTGATTGATGATTATCATTACTTTTGTTCTATTTGTTGCATCACCATGACTGTAAAGCTATGATTAGGAAGAATGGTTTAATAATTGGAAATTGTTTAAGCTTGGTAATAACTGAATCACCCCCCTATCAATTATCAGAATAATCTCAACAATTGGTATCAGAGCAGGTTCCTTTTATTTAAAGGTATTTCTTTAAGCTTAAACATGACAAGTCATGAAGGGACTTCAATCAATAAGGTTCCTCTATTTGATGGAAAAAATTTCTCCTTATGGAAGGTTAAAATGAGAACATAAGAACGGAGGGAGTATATTTCGCGAATGTGACTTGCATAACAAAAGTCACTTTTTGTCTTTGCGGAATAGGTTAAAATGCTCGCGTATTTCAAGGGCCAAGATTGATAGGGGGTTAGATAAGCAGCAGAGGTAAATTTCGCTTATTTGAAGTGCTCGAGAAGATTCACTTTTCAAATCAGCGGAATGAGTTAAAGCGGGGACAAGTCTCAACGACGGAGATTGGATTGGGAAGAGATTTACGGGAGATAAAGATTTTGTTGTTTGAACATGCACGAAAAAACTCACCCTTGGAATTTGTGAAATATGGTAGGCTCGTTAAACATGGATGACAGAGATTAAAGGCCCTTTGGATCAAGGGCTAAAAATGATTCTGCTCATTGAAGTTGTACGAAAAAAATCCAGGGTTGAGGTTCGCAGGATTGAATATGGGCCACATATTTCAACGATCACGATGAAATTTAGAACGAAGATCCATGGCTGAAAGTAGTCTTGCTCATCCAAGATGTGAAGAAGCGAATTTTTGGGGTGAGAATGCAAAATATAGAGGTGAAAGGAGATTGAAGGTACAAACGCCAGCTGAAAGGATCTACGGCCATAAAACAAGATCGAAAGTGTAGATCACATCCCGACACCAAATATTTATTGCCTAACATGCATGCTAATCAGGAGCACCATAATGATTGAGCAACAGAAGATGAGTATGGCCTTTACACGCAGTATAGTAATCAAGCAGGGGTGTTGAAAACAAGGGAATTTCAATACCATCACCAGAAGGAAATGATCAAATGAAAAATTGCAAGTCCACACACCATGATTTAACTTGAGGCTAAAGGCAATTGAGGTTGGAGGTCACTTCCGCCATTCATATCATGGTGTCATAACAAAAAGGGGCGGCATGGTTGGCATCTCCACATAAGGGATTGGATCCAAAACCCACGTGAATGTTCCTGTTGTCATCATGCCACTTGATGATGGTGTGTGTTAATATTTGACAGAGTCCTTGTTGACTCGACCACCCAGCTCGTTATAAATGCTACAGTCAGAGCCATTCGAAGATACAGAATGAGTAAATGTTGATGAAGAGCGGGGATGACCAGATACTATTCTTCTAAGAGTCCTGGGGGTCTTGATAGGGGATCTGTAATGACTGTCCTACTTGGGAATTTTGTTGTCTGATGTGTTTTATTGGCCGATGGACGTTGCTTAGAAATTCTACCATTCTTGGGTTTTCATGCAGAAGAAGCTCCAGCCATCGAGGTAAAGATGTTCATCATGTTAGGAAAAAATTCTGATGCCTGTGAGAGCTATATTGTTGTAAAAGAAAGCAACACCTTTGTGGATGTGGTGCCCCGATTTCTCGGCTCGAGGGATATCCCACCAAAGTTTTCGGGTGAGGCCATGGGATCAATTGCCCGAGTGCATAGTGTCCATTGCTAGGAGTGGTTGGTCTAGGTGAATGCTTGGACTGGGGGAGAAAAGAGCGGAGGTATTTTTCATCATTTTCCTTGACCAAAATTGTCGACCATAACGAGGGTGATGACAAGTCCAAAAGGGTGTTGCATTGGCATATCCTGTAGGACAGATCTAGCCCTGGTAGAAGAAACAGATGAGAATGATAAGTCCATCAAGGACTTGTTACTATCAATAAATGGGGTTTTCTTCTCTAGGTTTACGCAAATAACAGTATTACCAGGAGAGATAGATACTGGGCGGGAAGCCAAACACAGAAGGGAGATAAACCTTCTTGCCAGTCGTGAACACAGGAAGAATTTCTTCACTATCAAACACAAAATGAACATAAAAATCCCAAAAGAAAAAGGATGTGTTGCATGCCTTGATAGGAGAAGAAACGAGTCAAGGTGAGTCAGCAGGAAACCGTTGAAGGTGCTCTGAGCCATCATTTTCACGTCAAACGAGCCTGAAACTTCAAATGTTGCATCGTTGTTTAAAATCAAGCATGCGCATCACTCCATATTTGTATATATCAATTGTGGAAAATATGCCACGTCTAAGTTTGTTAGGATTTTGATTATGGTTGTAACTAATCGTGGCCTTGTTTCGAGGTTGATCTCGGGGGCCTTTGACACTATAAATATACCCTCAATAGAGGAAGACAGGGTTGAAACCCGTGAGATATTTTATGTATATGTAATCTTGATCTGCTTTAAAAAACGTTGAAGAGCAGGACGCTGGTCTTTGAATGCAAAAATTCATGTGTATTTCTCAGTTACAGTCTGTGATTTCTTTTCTTTATGTGCATGTATTTCTTGTTAATCTCTCCTTTATGTTTTCTTTCATATCTGAGATAAGTGTGTGATAGTTTCAGAATTCATACTTTGCTATGCTCTGTCTATTGTCTCTGATATTCACAAATTATCTCTACCAAAGTTAATGTCGAATTCATCTAACTAGTGCTCTGTGTTAATGGACTGTCATCTTTCCTCCTTTTCCACCAGACCAAAAATATATTGACTGTAACCGAAGTACTACCTTAATTTTGCAGACATTCCCCATGCAAAGTGCTCTGTCTTTTGATAATTGTGACTCCATAGCCCAATTATGCGTGCCTATTTTTCAACCATGAGATCAACTTGAATTTGTTTTATCTTTAAATATGGCCTTGATAAACACACTTGTGAAAGATCTCTCTCTAGAAAGGAAGAAGTCAGCTCTCCTTTCCTAAAGTGGTTTTGTTGTTACCTCGAGTCCACCTTCCACATCCTTGGGTGCAATTCTGAGTGCTAACACTTGTGACCTCCTATGAAGAAACACATACTCTTAACCATTATGCCCACTCATACTATATAGTTCAAAGTATTAGCTAACTATCACATTTAAGGGATAGCTTCACCAACATACTATTCCTCTTTTAAATGAATAATACGTTACAAAATGAAAAAAATGGCAAAGGACCAAGTGTTAGATTGACATGCACTTTAAAAGATTATAAAATGAATTAGAGAAGATTAATTGTTAGCATAACTAACCACTTTTTTTTAGCGCAACTAATTCTTAAAGAAGATTTATTGTTTACGAAACTAACCGGATTTAACATCATCATTTTTAAGAATGGCTTTATCACTAATCATTCCTTTTAATTTGATTATATTTCCCTTCCAAAAATGGTTGAACAAGCATTCTCATATCAAAGAGGGAATACTGTCATACAAGCTAAAAGTGCGTTAGAGAAGCAGGGATATTGAAATAGTTAGATCTACCCGTCAAATATTACAAATACAGAATGAGTAAATGTTGATGAAGATACAAAATGAGTAAATGTTGATGAAGAGCAGGGACGACCAGATACTATTATTCTAAGAGTCCTGGGGGTCTTGATAGGGGATCTGTAATGACTGTCCTGCTTGGGAAGTTTGTTGTCGGATGTGTTTTATTGGCCGATGGACGTTGCTCAGAAATTCTACCATTCTTGGGTTTTCATGCAGAAGAAGCTCCAGCCATCGAGGTAAAGATGTTCATCACGTTAGGAAAGCATTCTGATGCCTGTGAGAGCTATATTGTCGTAAAAGAAAGCAACACCTTTGTGGATGCAGTGCCCCGATTTCTCAGCTCGAGGGATATCCCGCCGAAGTTTTCGGGCGAGGCCATGGGATGAATTTCCCCAGTGCATAGTGTCCATTGCTAGGAGTGGTTAGTCTAGGCGAATGCTTGGACTGGGGGAGAAAAGAGCGGAGGTATTTTTCATCATTTTCCTTGACCAAAATTGCTGACCCTAATGAGGGTGATGACAAGTCCAAAAGGGCATTGTGTTGGCATATCCTGTAGGACGGATCTGGCCTCGATAGAAGAAACAGATGAGAATGACAAGTCCATCAAGGACTTGTTATTGTCAATAAATGGGGTTGTCTTCTCCAGGTTTACGCAAATAACAGTATTACCAGAAGAGATAGATACTGGGCGGGAAGCCAAAGACAGAAGGGAGATAAACCTTCTTTCCAACCATGAACATAGGAAGAATATCTTCACTATCAAACACAAAATGAACATAAAAATCCTGAAAGCAGAAGGATGTGTTGCATGCCTTGACGGGAGAAGAAATGAGTCAAGGTGAGTCAGCAGGAAACCGTTGAAGGTGCTCTGAGCCATCATTTTCACGTCAAACGAGCCTGAAACTTCAGATGCTGCATCATGTTTAAAATCAAGCATGCACGTCACTCCATATTCTATGTTTTGTATATATCAATTGTGGAAAATATGCCACATCCAAGTTTGTTAGGATTTTGATTATGGTTGTAACTAATTGTGGCCTTGTTTCGAGGTTGATCTCGGGGGCCTTTGACACTATAAATATACCCTCAATAGAGGAAGACAAGGTTGAAACCCGTGAGATCTTTTGTGTATATGTAATTTTGATCTATTTTAATAAAAGTTGCAGAGCTGGACGCTGGTCTTTGAATGCAAAAATTCATGTGTATTTCTCAGTTACAGTCTGTGATTTCTTTCCTTTATGTGCATGTCTTTCTTGTTAATCTCTCCTTTATGTTTTCTTTCATATCCGAGATAAGTGTGTGATAGTTTCAGAATTCATACTTTGCTATGCTCTGTCTATCGTCTCTGATATTCACAAATTATCTCTACCAAAGTTAATGCCGAATTCATCTAACTAGTGCTCTGTGTTAATGGACAGTCATCTTTCCTCCTTTTCCACCAGACCAAAAATATATTGACTGTAACCGAAGTACTACCTTAATTTTGCAGACATTCCCCGTGCAAAGTGCTCTGTCTTTTGATAATTGTGACTCCATAGCCCAATTGTGCTTGCCTTGTTTTCAACCATGAAATAAACTTGAATTTGTTTTATCTTTAAATCTGGCCTTGATAAACACACTTGTGAAAGATCTCTCTCTAGAAAGGAAGAAGTCAGCCCTCCTTTCCTAAAGTGGTTTTGTTGTTACCTCGAAGTCCACCTTCCACAGCCTTGGGTGCGATTCTGAGTGCTAACACTTGTGACCTCCTATGAAGAAACACATACTCTTAACCATTATGCCCACTCATACTATATAGTTCAAAGTATTAGCTAACTATCACATTTAAGGGATAGCTTCACCAACGTGCTATTCCTCTTTTAAATGAACAATACTTTACAAAATGAAAAAAATGGCAAAGGACATGCTATTCCTCTTTTCAATTGACATGCACATGAACAATACTTTTCAATGAACGTGCTATTCCTCTTTTAGATTGACATGCACTTTAAAAGATTATAAAATGAATTAGGGAAGATTAATTGTTAGCGTAACTAACCACTTTTTTAAGCGTAACTAATTCTTAAAGAAGATTTATTGTTAACGAAACTAACCGCATTTAACATCATCATTTTTAAGCATGGCTTTATCACTAATCATTCCTTTTAATTTGATTATATTTCCCTTCCAAAAATGGTTGAACAAGCATTCTCATATCCAAGAGGGAATACTATCATACAAGCTAAAAATGGTTGAACAAGCATTCTCATATCCAAGAGGGAATACTGTCATACAAGCTAAAAGTGCGTTAGAGAAGGAGGGATATTGAAATAGTTAGATCTACCCGTCAAATATTACAAATAAAGTTTTGTTCGAAGAAGTGTTTTTAATATTTTATGGAGAACTTTGCCATTTGAAAGGAGTTTAGATTAAAATTTATTCTCTTTTATATATATATAAAAGTATTTAAGTATCCAAAAATTGAAAGCTATATTTAATTAACAATTTCATGTTATTTTATATTGTATAATTTTTATATGTTTATAATTAACTATGGTAAAACAATTTCTATAACTTTTTAAAAAGATAAAGAATTATTTGGTTTTTTTAATTTTATGTTTTCGAAAATCTTATTCTCTTAAATTAGTTGTTATGAGTTAAAAGGTTAGGAATGTGAATATTTTAACAAATATTTTAAAATTAAGCCCTAAGGTGGGTGTATGTAGGACATTTTATGAGAAAATAAATTTTCAAAATTTTCAACTCTCTGAGTATCACAAAGACGACTTGAATTATTTTATTCCACTATGTTTTACGAATTGTATGCACCCTCTTTCACAATGGAGCTTATGAGAGTGAATTGTAAGTTCCATCTTTCACTATGTAGCTCACGATTTTCCAAACTTTTGATCTTCTATATATTTAAGGTTAATCATCTCTGTATAATATCTTAGTTTTCTCTAATCCTCTAATTCTTTATAACACCCCAACTTCTCATTAAAATACTTTAATAATAACATACGGTATATTGCCTTTATTTTTTAGATTATATGTTGTAAAGTACTATTGGATTTCCTCGAACTTTCTTCGCAATTCTCTATGGATGTTGCAACCCCAAAATTCACATCCATATAAGATAACACTAGTGACGAAAAACTAAAAAAGGAGTTCCTTCCTCTTATCCCAAAGTGAAAGGTCTATTGATTACAAGTTTTTTCAAGTTCATAATAAGCTTCTCACCCTTCTTTTTTTTTGTTTGCTAGAATTTCCCAAGCTTCTGGGAGTGGTCTTTGCTCTAAGAACTATGACCTAGAAGCATCTAAGCCATCAAAATCACCCGAGATCACATTAGGATTGGGCCACACCAACCCTCAACCAATTGGATTTTGAGTATCTCCTCCCAACCAGCTCACCCCTGAGAGGAATTGAACCCAGGTTTCCATGTTGACAAGACCCACATCTTAATTGAATGAACTCGTTGAAATTCACTCTTTCCACCCTATGTGCACACACACACAAATAATTTTTTATCAACCTTTATATATAAAACATACAGTCTCATTACGGATTTTACCCTTCTAACCTTATCATAATAATATGTCATTGTTTCATTAAGAATAAGTAAAACTCCTCTCCCTAAAATAATCGAATCATAATACATAATTACTTTGGTTTTCATACAACTTGGTTTTATATATTTACCCCAATAGGTGTTTAGATATTATCTGAGATTTTGAATCCTTGAGTGGATCAACAAGATTAACTCGAGTGTAACAAGTGTACTTATGGGATTCATTTCATGGTCTTCATATCTTGTTATGCTTAAATGCATCTTGATTAATAATTAAATAAGCTTCACTTAAGTGGATGTCATTTTTTTGTTTATTTCATATCACTTTTTAGTTTTTTATTAAATAGTATTTGTTTTATGTTTATATTAATTGGTTTAATGTTTATATTATATCATAAATGGATAACTATAATGATATGGTAATTAGTTTATAATTTAACGTTTAACATTTGTTTGACAACCAATTATCTCCACAAAACGAATGCCTATTGTTGTTCACCAACCACTTTACCACTTTACTTGTGGTTGTGTTAATATCTAAGAGTTTGGACTTCCTTGAGCAGATAAAAAAACTAACCTAAGTGTAACAAGTGTATCAAGATGCTTAAATGCATCTTGATTAAGATTTAAATAAGTTATTTTTAAATTACGTTTATTGTATCTAAGATTTTGGACTTCCTTGAGAGGATCAACAAGATTAACCCAAGTGTAACAAGTGTATAGTCATGATTCATTTCATGGTCATCATATCTTGTTATGCTTAAATGCATCTTGATTAAGATTTTAATAAGCTTCACTTAAGTGGATATATCAATCATTGAGCTTATTTTTTTTCATATGAGTTTTTGTTTTTTTATGAAATAGTATTTGTTTTATGTTTATATTAATTATTTTAATTTTTATGTTATACATAAATAGATAACTATAATGATATCTTAATTAGTTTAATGCTTAGTATTTGTTTAACACCCAACTATTTATTTCCCCGTTGTACATTATGTATTTTATACAAACTAGATACTCTGTTAATGATAATATATGAATCACCAAAGACCTATAGATTTGTTATATGCAAATCCAATACCAACCTAAGTAACAGTTTTAAACCAAGTAGTTCAGCAAAATTATTAGTACCAAACCCAAGTCCATCCTTAAACCTGACAAAGTGCTCATCAGAAAAGTAAATTAGTCCACCAACTCCGCAAATTTGTGGATCTCGAAGAGATGATCCATCAAAATAACCCCAAGGAAAATATTTATCTATAGATTCCTCAACAATCAATCTAGTTTTAATGAAAATGTGATCATGTGGAATAGACCTCAGAGCCCCCAAACTTTGTATAGATACTTGAATAGGAAGAGGAATATCATCCTCAAAACAACTATGATTTCTAGCATTCTAGATGAACCATAAAATAATTAAAGGAAAAGATGTAATATCCTTTAACTCCTCTTTTGAGCATCATTTCTTAATATAATGTTCCACGAAATCGCCCAACCATAAAATTTTCAACTTAAGATTGGATTCAATTTCATACCATACACATTTAGTATAAGAATAGTCCACCCCCAAATGTACATTAGACTCACCTACCTCCTTACATAAATAACATCTGCCAGGCCCTTCCCTACCTTTTTTGCGTAAGATATCACAAGTTAAGGCTTTATTAGAAAGTAAAAACCATATAAAAACTTTATATTTGACTCGACATTTAAATTTCCAAGCCGCTTTCCACCACCATAAAATATCAACATCAACCCTATCGTTGATCAATTGTGAAGAACCATCTCTAGGAGAGTATTTCCCAGTTTTTGAATCGATCTATACCAACTCATCAGCATCATAAGATAATCTAATATTACTCGCCTTAAGAGTAGAAATATAATCATTCCAAATCAAAACATCCTGTATATCCACTAAACCAACATTTTCAGAAGAAAGCCAACCTTGCTCCACTATCATCATAAGGAATTAGAAACCAATAAAGAGTATAACCAATATCATTAAGGAATTAGAAACCATGGTTATGTAAGAATTCAATTAAATGAGGAGGTAAAATATGTCTCCACTTACAACTAACCCAAGGATCGAAACTAATACGCACAACAGCCCCATTACCAACCTTCCATACAAGACCATCACCAATTAAATCAAAAGATAGTAAAGCCGCTTTCCAACAGAAAGAAATGTTCCTGCATTGTTTAGAGGAGCTTCTGATCCAATTAGTCCAAGACAAAGGTTGAATATATTTCTGAATAACAATCTGTACCCATAGACCATATCCATTAAAAATATTCCAAGCACTCTTGGATGCAAGAGCTTTTGAGAAAAAAAACAAGAATTTTTAAACCCCATCAACTAAGATACTTAGGGAAATCCAAAGTCTTCCAAGAAGTCCAGGATAAACCGAAAGTTCAAGATTAACAGACCATAAGAACTTAAAACATATTTTTTTGATCTTTTCAATGATTTCCAAAGGGATCAAAAAATGCATCCAATATATAGGAATTGCCTCAAGAATAATTTTCACCAAAATCAGCTTACCACCTTTAGACAACCAATGATGACTCCAATTTTTAATTTGATTCTCAAATTTAGCGACCAACTAGTCCCAATCCTTAATAAAATACCTGCAAGGTTTCAGATAAAAACCAAGATACTTCAAGCCCATCGCAATAATAGCCAAGGAAAATGAAAAAAAGAACTCCTGAGATTATTTAAATCAGAAACTTCCAAACCAACATAAAGTAAGGTGGATTTATCATATTAATCAACATCACAGATGCCTTACATAAACAACTCAACACATCATTCAAATTCAATAAAGACTTATCGAAACCATCAGTGACCATAACAATATCATAAAAAAAAAGAACATGTGTTAAAGAAATCCCATTTCCAAAAGGAAGTCCAACAAGATCCCCTTGATCCATAGCATCAAGGATAACTCTACCAAGGCCTTCGACAATAATAAGGAATAAGGAATAATAAGGAATAATAAGGAAGCAACACCATTAATAAGAATGGAAAATGAAACAGAGAAAAGACTTCCCATCACCCACGACGAGGTCTAAAAAAGGAGGAAGCAACACCATTAATAAGAATGGAAAATGAAACAGGGAAAAGACTTCCCATCACCCCGAATAACCCTCACAACATCATGAATCTACCTCCGAGGAAGAAATCTTTACATAAAACCTTCTTAATATGTGTAGATATAACCTTGCCAATAATCTTATAGATACTCTTACAAAACGAGATAGGCCTAAAATCCTAAAAAAAATTAGAAAAGTCAGGTTTAAAGATTAATGCAATAAAAGTAGTATTAAAAATAGTAAATATTTTACCGCTTCTCCTAGAGTCATCAACAACCTATAATAAATCCATGCCCAAAACATCAAACAAAGCCCAATAAACCTCAACAGAAATCTTGTCCGGACCCAAGCTTTTATCATTTTTACAAAGGGCTAGAACAACTTGAAGTTTGTTAATAGTAAAAGAGGACATAAGATCAGCATTATCTTCTTCAGAAACAGTCTTAAATGGAATGGATTACGAAGGAACTCAGTCCAATTTAAGGTCCGTAAGCATATAACATCATAAATTTCATTAATACAATTACATTACATACTTAACATGACAAGGATATAACATCATAAACATCATTAATACAATTATATTACATAGCTAACATCACAAATGAAGTTTATGATGTAATATGTAGTTTTGCAAGACCAGGAAGCCCTCTTATTTTCTTCAATACAACACAACCCTTCAACTTCAGTGATACCAATGTTGTTGGCAATGATCGAACCTCAAGCAGTTCTGTACAATCGCTGATGTCCAGTCCTCTAAGGTTAGGGCAAACGGCTTCGGCAAATGCTATCTCTTTTATACACGTTCTGTGCAGATCTAATTGTTTGAGTCGAAACATGCAACCCAACGCTCTGGGCTCTCTCTCTAACTCTTTTGGGCTGGAAAATGGCACTTGCTGCAGCGGACAACGTATTACACTCAAGAATTCAAGTTTGTTCAAATCCATGACACCCGCTGGTAAATGCTCTATTCCTGTATCATCTATCATCAGCGTTCTCAACTGGTTCAACCTTCCAACCGAGTCAGGCAAACATTTCACTTCCGGGCAGCTAGAGAGCGTCAATTCCTTTAAGCTGGTGAAGTAATCCAGCCTGGGCAGCATTTTCAACAAAGGGCAATGCAATTTCAGAATTTCCAAATTGCTTAGGTTTCGATTATCAATGGGCAGTTCTCTTAAGCTTGTATGAGATAAATCCATTTCTTCGAGAAACCTCTGATCTGAGACATAGGGAGGCAATACTTCCATTTTCTGACAACCTGAGAAGTCTAACCTTGTTAGTGTGCGGATATGTTCAAATGTTTCTCCAGAGAGGGTCAACTCCTCGCAGCCTGCCAAAGAGAGATGTTCAAGCCTAGTTAATATTCCAAAGGAGTCTGGCAGAATTTCCAACCTACAACACCCATTCAAGTCAATACGTCGAAGGTTTGTTAAATTTCCGAAGGAAGGCGGTAGCCCTTGCAAATGCTTGGATCGAGACAAGTCAATATGCCGCAGGTTCGTTAAGTTCCCCAAAGAATCTGGCAACGGGTTCATTGTTGTCTGGAGTCTCAGGTATTTCAAGGAATGGAGATGAAAGAACTCTTGTGGCAATGGTTCTTCAGTGTCTTTCATGTCAATCTTTTCGAGATGCTTCAGCAGCTCTATGGATTTTGGTAACCTTTTGAGGTTACCAATATTCAACTCCCTCAGCTGCAAAGGTGCCTGCAGTGCAATCAAGATTGAATTTGATTATATAAAAAAGCCTACCAGCAAGGAACGGGGAAAAGTAAACAAGCAATCCTTCCTCAAGATCTTAAGTGTACCTCATTTTCACTGTCCCACAATGTTTCAAGTTGGCTCAAGCCTGCCACTTCTAAAACTCTTAAATTCTTTATTGGAATCCAAGGAGGCAACGAGGAGTATGGGTAGTTATCCCAGCACAGCCACAGCAGATCCTGGCTCGGCCGGTTGGATATGATTTCCAAAAGATGAACGCCATCTTCAGTCATCAGCAATCCCACCAATCCCAGCAAGCAGCAGCTCCAGAAATTCGAGCCGAGCCATATAGGACCTGATTGTCTATACATGTTGGATAAGCTTCCCAAGCAATCACCATGAGCCTTCAGTAGTTGCAACCCGCTCATATCAACGAAACAACTGCTGGACTTCACTGGTTTTCCTAACGATTCGCTAGATCTTTGCTGAACCATAGTAATTCCACGCACCTAATTTGTCGTGTGAAAGTTGTTAGAGAGTGCAAAAGCATAAATTGGAGAATACAAAATGAAGTTTAGAGTTCGAAACACGTACAGATGATGGTTGGAACATATCATGAAACGGGTTGTCAGATAAGCGCCAAAGACGACGACGACATCCTAGAGGTTCCTCTTTATCCGCCAAATCTCTGCCCAAGTCCCTCAGGTGATCGTGCATTCTTATACGGTTTTTACTGTCAAACTCTACAAGACATTTCTTCTCCAGGTTCTGAAGAATCTCAAAACCTTGCCAACCAGATCCCTCCCATATTCTTATGGCTGTATCCTTCCTTATTCCGATAAAGAAGCACGCAATGTCTAAGAATATCTCTTTCTCCTCTTCAACAAGATTGTCATAGTTCATTTTAAGTTTAAGCTGTATATTATGGGCAGGATGTACAATTGATAATTTGTCCAACTGATCTTGCCAATGCTTCATGTCTGGCTCATCTGAGTTAAGTAGCGCCCCCAAAACTTTAAGAGATAACGGCAGTCCTTCGCACGCATCCAAAAACTTTATAACCCCTTCTTCAAATGCTGGAGGAGGACGAGGCAACTGGAAGGCATGCGAACAAAAAAGCTCTTCAGAAGGTTGTCTATCGAGGCCTGTCATATTGTAAATGGATGGCTCTTCGATTTCTGGACATGTAAGCACATCTTCATTACGAGATGTAACTAAAATTAAGCTACCAGAACTAAGAACGTCTTTCACCGGTAAAAATAATGCTTTCAGCTGGTCAACATGGTCTACATTATCTAAAATGACTAGAGCTTGATAGCAAGAGCGATAACGTCTGAGCATCTCTATTCCGTGATCAACGCTCTTCATTAACTGATCCACTCCTGTCAAGTTCTTGTAAAGTTTACCCTGCAAGAATGTTAAAGAGCTTCTACCTGCTGCTTCGTTCACATCAAACAAAAAACAGGTTTTATCATAATTTGAGCTCTTGCGATTAAAGAATTCTCTTGCCAGGGTCGTCTTACCTACTCCGGCAAGACCCACAATCCATACAACCTGGGCTTCCCCGCTATGACGTTGCTGCTGCTGCTGCAACAACATCGTCCTTTCAAAATGCTCTAGTTTTTCATCCAAACTAGTGGGATATGTATCCTTTTCATCCAATCTTGTGGGATATGTGGATCTAACATTTTTCAGCACCCGTTCCACTACCTTATGCACGAGCTCGTCTTCATCACTGGATATTCACAACAAAACAAATAAAACATACAATTACTTCAATCATTGCTTATCAACACAGTTAACCTAAGACGGACTACAGAAAATTGCAGTCGAGAGTTCTAACCCATTAAATGTCTTGATATCGAAACCGGTAAAAGATGAAACGGCATTGAGCGCGTTTCTCCAATCTTCAAGTGTTTGTGAGCTGTATCTCCTTTTTTCAAGACGTCGTAGGGCTCGCGCATATACTCCCTCGCGCGTCGAGACCCGCAGATCGGATGGCTCAACACCGTAAAAGACTGGAATAATGAGACCCTTCGATTGTAACATCGAGTGGAGCTCATCTAGACACCACCGTGAATCTGCGTATCCTGGGGAGAAAATGGCTATATGAACAGTGGATGTTGCAATAGCACTTTCAATTTGAGGTAAGAAGCCTTCCCCAAATAGTATTTGCTGGTCCAAAAAAGTTCGTAATCCATGGCTTAGAAGGCGCCTGTAGATAAAGCCGGCTAAGGATTTTCTGACATCCGGGCCACGGAAACTCAAAAATACATCGTAATGATAAGCGTGACTGGTGGGTAATGCAGCGGTGGAGGCGGAGGAGGATGCCATGAATGAATAACAAGCAAAAAAGATATTCTGCAAAAGATATTTTTGTGTCCAGATGATCTAACGAGTTCGTGGCTTTCAAGTTAAAATCATCCAGCTCATCTTTCTGATTTATAGATGGATCTACGAGGGTAGAGGAATTGGTTTTTGTGGAGTTTGATCTTCACGAGGTTACATGTTCAAACTTATTATTTTGCTTAACAAAGCCAAGCCATAATCGACATAGATTGCAGATTCTTACATGTTCAAACTTATTATTTTGCTTAACAAAGCCAAGCCATAATCGACATAGATTGCAGATTCCTTTGTTAAGCTGACGTGATAAAATGGTCCATTCTTATCTGAATTGCAAATTCCTTTGTTAAATCGACGTGGTAAGATGGTCTACCTATGCATCTCTAGATAAGCTCGATATAAGGAAAGGAATGTGCAATCGAGATAAGCTCGGATATCAATGTTTCCGAGAAACCGTCTTAGGTGGGTGGGTTCCGCGAATCCGTCTTCGTTGTGAATGGTCGGTGTTCTGAGAAACCGTCTTCGTTGTGAATGGTCGGTGGGTGGGTGAGTGGGACATAATATTTAGGGTTGTGAATCGGTCTTCGTTGTGAATGGTGGGTAGGTGGCTTAGGTGGGACATATATTTTTTATGGTTGTGAATCCGTCGTCGTTGTGAATGGTGGGTTCCGAGAATCCGTCTTCGTTGTGGGTGGGTTACGTGCGACATGGTGGGTTCCGAGAAAGAGTTTGCGTCTGCGAATGCGATTACGAATGGCTCCATAGAGAAAGGCTCCAAGAGATTTCAAAGGACAACTCGCATAGAGAGAGAAAGGCTCGAAGGAAAAAATTAATTATCAACCATTAACAGCAAAACGTGGGCTCCAGCATTATCAGAGGAGCAAAATCGACAATCTTATAAATCTAATATTCCTTTTAAACCCAATCACCAGGAGTTATATATATATATATATATATATATTCATGCAGGAATCTAAAAGTCATCCACGATTAAAAAAAAAGCGTGACCTGCTAAACTTGTTTTTTCACACACAAAATGATTACACCTAGAGGAGAGAAAAGTTTAAAAGCTGGGATAGATTGTGGCCGTTCATAATGACAACTTAAAAGTAAAAAGACTAAAAGGCTGTTACATGCGGATCTTCGAATTAAGATATTTAAATGTTATTTTTCAAAACTATTTTTTTAAACAAATAAGATGAATGACTTCTTATTAAGACAATTAGTCATATACTTTTGTGATCCATAAAGAAAGCCCTTCTACATTTGAGTAAGCTAAACCCAAATGGTTGATGATTTGTGTATATATATATATAATTTTTTTTTTTAATATTTGTTTATGTAGTTTTTCTTGAAATTTTGAATTTTATTGTTTAAATTATAATTTTGATCATTTTGATTGTAGAAATGGATTTAGTGCCCTCTATTACTCTTGGGATATTGAGATTAAGTAATTCCAACAACCTAAGGTTGTAATTTCAATATTTTGAGCTCCATTTTGACTTGAAAAATCACCACATAAAAGTGGATGCAAATCATTGATCAAGTTTAGGTTACACCCCTTATATACAACCAAACAATGGGTCCGAAATCAAGACAAAATATGTAGCCAAATGTTGACTTCTTATTGTTTCCATCTCCAACCCAATCCAAGTTGGTGTAATTGTCAATGCTTTATGCCAAGCTAGTAAGCTCCTTCATACAGGGTGAGTTAGTTCATTCTCCTACATCCTACAATTCAATGTTTTGCAGCATTAGTCTCAATGAAGTATGGGTGAAAGGGTTCTTTTTTATGGTGCCATATGAGGAGTATGGAACTCCTAGATTTATTTTTTATGATGACATGGTTGTAGCACACTCTTATTCAAATTTGCAGCAGCATCATTTGTTACTTTATGATGATGCACATCTACATGGATGCACCTATGATATGTATTTGAGTCACTTGAAGACTCATGGTTTTTCTTGCTCAACACTTGGTTCATTTGATGTGCACGGTGAATAGATTTATGATTGGAGAACATTTTTGTTTCCAACCACATACTTTGTTATATTTTTTTATTCTCTCATTCATGGATGTATGGGTAAGAATTCTTTGATTCATTTGAAGTCTCCTTGTTTCTCTTGCTCATTATTTGGTTCGGATTTTAGTGGAGATTCTTCATTCACTTCTTGGATGAAAGAATACATGGCTGAATATTTAGATGCATATCACATCCTTTTGGAGCAGCATTATAGGGCATGGTATCCTCACATATGTCATTGGAGCATATTTGATTGGTCACTTGAATCTTGTATGCACTTGGAAAATGGTGGTCTACTTAATTGAAGGTATAAGCACTTTCATGATTGTTTGATGAGGCACTTCGTTGATGTACACTTTTATTATGTTATTATGTACTCTGATGATACATATTATATACTCATGATGTTTGCAAGAATGCATACAAGAAAGTGGGGTCCTCGAATTCTCTTTCCTAATGGTCTGGGTTGGAGAGCACTCTTAATTGTTGGAGTGCAATATAAGCAATGGGACCCTGGGATAGTTATTAGTCCCATTGATTTCATATTTTTGGGGAAACAAGCAGTATGGGAGATGGATTCCCCACTTAATAAAGTCATTTTAATCAGAGAAATGCAAGAGCCAGAATGGTGGTTCCTCTCTAATATCTTCGTGGAATATCAAAGACTCAAAGTTGGGAAATGTAGAGGCAACTTCAAAGAATCATACATAAAGCAGGTTCTTCAACACCCATGTTTAAAATTGCTTGAGGATAAGAAATATTGGGAAGGGAGGACGTGTCATGTCCCAAATTTTTCACTGGGTCACAATGGCCTAATCACATTTACCATATTCATGATATTTTTCTAAATTGATGCTAAGGGTCGAGTAATTTCTAATGAGGAACATTACTAGTTTCCTAGGTTGGGGGTGGAAGCTTTGGGATTTGGAATAAAGGGGACAATGAATGATGTTTTAACATTAGAATGAAATAAATATTTAATAAAGAAGCTAAATAAATAAATACAAGAGAAAATTTAAGTGGCAATGGAGCATGGAGACACATGGAGACTATGGGGCCCACACAAGCTAGAATTTATGTGCCACATGACATCCTCCTCTTGCAATTTTGAATCCATGGGAAGCCTAAAGGTTCTTGGATGAGTTATAATGCTAATAAAGTTGTCCATATGCATCATATGTCGAATTTGGAAGGAAATGTAACTTTCATGGGAGAGGAAGAGCCATTTTGGAGCTAGTGAGACACTTGGACTAGACTCCCTAGCTCTATGACAACAATGATGAAGATGCTATGACACCTATGACACAAATTAGATATGAAGGTTGACATATGACATATCTGACATGCCAGGTCAAAATAGAGCATCCTAGAGGGCTCTCATGTGAGTTGGGGAAGCTCAATGGGTTCCTACTCAAATTGGGGGGAGATGAAAGGATAGGAAAGGGAGGACACATGGAAAATTGTGAGCCCACACCCAAATTCAAATCGGCTTGATTTTGTGGATATATTGGTAACCTTAGAAGTCTAAGGATGTTTATAAAATACAGGAATTAACCAAGAGAATGGATTTTTATCATTTTTGAAATTGTCATTTGTGAATTCTGAGAGCTAGTGGATGACTAGTTTTCTTGCCTTAGTCAATTTCGAGGGTGAAAGATTCCCATCCAAGTTGGTGTTTGAAGAGGCCACTCAGGTATTTCATGGAGCTTTAATGGATTCTCATTTGCAGGTGTAAGCTATAGGAAAGCTTGTGGATTCTTATATTGAATCACTTTCTCTCAACCATTTCCTGCATTTATGGCATATTCTTGCTCATGGAGGGATTGCGCTTTGGGTGAGCTATTGATATATTTGGGGAAGCTTCTCATGCTCCATTATTTTATGTTCTGATGTAAATACTATTTATTTCAAGTTCATAAGACTCTCATGTCAAAATTCCAAAAGAGTTCATGTAAAAATGTTAAACAATGAAGAAATAGTGTCATTTCCCCACTATCTTGTTGTGCACCATTGTAATGTTAATTATTTCAAATTGGGAGAGATTTGCATTGTCTATTACTGATTGTAATAAGCTCAATATGATATGTTATTCATTCTAAAAAATTATCAGGTCGAAATATCAAATGGTTGTAAGTAAAAGTGATTATTAATGAGGAAACAATGACCATTTCCCCACTACATTGATGTATGCTATGATAATGCTGATTATTTCGAATGGAGGAATGTATATATGATAAATGTATGATGAATGGACTGTAATTAATGTGTATTTAAAGTATCATTTTCATTACTTAAGTATTGGAAGCCATTTTACTCATTTTTATTGCATTGGGAGAAGATTTGGTGCCTTTTCCCCAAGGGTCAAAATTGTGATTTGGGAGTTGTTTTGGAAAGAGTCATAACAACCTGTATAAACTGAAACATAATGCATATGATAATTTATGTCCCTTACACATCCCCTTCCTCTTTTCATAAATTCAAGTGACTTTGAGATCATTTGAGAAGCCATTTCCGACAATTACCCAGGGGGAATTGGAGCCCCAATTTGCTAGTAAAGTCTCCTACTTTGAACAGAACATTAAACAAGTTTGCAGGAGTAATTGGGGGGTCATAAAACATCCCTGAAAATCATATTTAAGTTCTATTATCGGTCATGTGCCTTCTGAGAAAATTTGGGAGCATTTGGGTCAATTTGGAGGTCTAGATATCAAAACTAGTTAAGGTTGAAATTGGGAAAAAGTGAAAAAAATGGCCATTTAATAAAATTTCAAAAATTAACACTACAAATATGAATAATCGATGTTATAACCCTTTCCTGGATCTCTGATTAGTACTTCGACAGAGGGAGAATAGCTGCAAAAATCCTCCTCCTTACTGTGAAAACTTTGTTCCTGTAGCTCTCCCTCGAACATCTCGGGTGATACTTCATTTGCTTTGTAGGTGTTGCTGGATAGGGTTAAACCTTTCTAGGTCGGTGCTCAGAAAGATCGCAGTGACAGAGGGTGTCGACAATGTGTGGACCTTTGTCAATAGATATGTGTCAACAATCAGTCAATATTCAAAGGTTGGATTTGAAAAGGCAATGAATGAGATCTGACATTAAATCATTAAGAAATTCAGCAACAAATAAGGAGAAGAGCTAGTGTGCTAGTTAAAGGTAAATAGATTCATTTAAGGGAGAACTAAGTTTACTAGCTCACCATTAAGTTGCCACGTCAAATATCAAACAAATCTATCAAATCACATGAGTTTTACCACCAACTTGTTGCAAAAATAAAGTAGATTATTCAACTATTATATCATCAGATCTTGCTAGCAAATACAAATAAACCACATTATAAAGAGAAGAATTTGAAAAATTCCATGAAATCAGAGATGGCTACCGCATTATTGTTTCATCATAACAATGTTAGTTTTTCTATTAGTATTTCAGGAGCAGTGAAAAATTCAAAGCCCAAAAACCTTAAAGTTACTCCAAAAAAACATTGTCTTCGAATATGTTTCCAAATTGTTGTGGGCTGG
>LPNX010675574.1:145588-159700 GCA_001517045.1 Pseudotsuga menziesii
ACTATGATGATGACTATGGCACCCATGCTCCTAAGAAGAAAGTAGTGTGAAGACTATATTGTAAAAATACTCGTACATGTGTGAATACCAAGACATTGTTGAAGAACGTTAGTTATTAAATGGGATAAATGTTAGTGAGTAAATGTTGTAAATGTTAGGTAGGAGCATGCGCATGCCTTGTTGTGCATACACATTAACATGTGCAAACTATTATACATGTGTGCGTGCGTTTAAACACATGTGTGCGCACCTGTTACTAGTTAAAAAAAATAGAGATATGGATTCTCGGGATTGCTACCAATTTTCACAGGTTTTATACAACTGTTCGTGTGTTTTGTGCTCCTGAACTCTGTAATTTGTCTCGCACTCAATCATCACTCTTTGATCTATTGGATAGAATATCATTCTTGGAATCTAACAAACATATTCAGCAGTCTTGGAAGTTAGTGGATACATTCAAATCTACAAGTTTTCATTGCAAGAAGAGATCATTTTGAATAGGTATGGTGAATTGTAAATAATTGTTTTCATTCAAAAGATTTCGGATCATTTCATTGATTTATGTTTTATCATATTCCTACAAAAATATCTCTCTCATGGACAAAATTTAATTTCACAAGAAGAATTCCCAACTTCACATATAAACAATTCTTATATTCTCCAGACAAGATAAAGTATGGAATGTTAACTAATTTACATTCGCACGTGAATATATTTTGATTTCACACAATGATGGCATAGATGAAGTTATCTCTTGAGACTCTTCAATTAAAAAAAAAACTTTGAAGTAATCATGGGAGAGGGTCCATATTGAATAGTTCACCAAATTTTCCATATTCTCTATACAAGATGAAGTATGCAATGTAGACCAATAATCATTTGCACATGAATATATTTTGATTTCCCACAAGGATGGCATATATGAGGTTCTCTATTGAGACTCTTCAATTTGTATAAAAACCTTGGAAGCAATCATGGGAGAGGGTCCATGCTCTCCTCTACATGTTAGATTTATCATAACATGCCATTGAGCTTGAAAGGGATGCCTCTACCTCAATGATTTCTCCTTTTTTCGGGGGATTTGCAACCTCCTCATTGTGTAATCAGTCAATTTGTTCTCTTAATAGTTAAATTGTAACTTAATGAGTGTAATTTATTCAATTTATCCTCAAGACATCCAAACATCAACTTGTGTCTTCCCTGACAACTAATGTGGCATATTACATGTAATGCCATCTCGTCCGAAGGTGTTGGAAATGAAGAATATTCCACTCATCTTCTTTTCACTTCCAATAATTTTTGAACACAAAGGAAGTCATAATCCTATAGCAATAATACTTGCAAACTTGACTCTCTTTACTTGACTCAAATAGACTATAGAAATGAAACTGTAGTTCGAACATAAAGAGAAACCTTTAATCAGCATTTATGTATCAATGCCAATAATTACCATGCTAACATATCTGTAATTTAGTTAATTATGTTGGAACGCATCATGTTTCTTGTATAATGGAACTAATACCTTATTTGTTGCTTCTTATCTAGGGGTAGACCTCATAGTTTTGATAAAGAAACTCTTGGAGATGGGAAACTCACGTAACAGAGCAAGAAAAACTAGAAGGAATATGCCCATCGAAAAGGAAAATGAGGTAAGAGAAAAGGTTAGGTTGGCAATGGAGAGAGTGAGACATGGTCTAGACATTTCCACTAATACTGCGACCGATCCTAATAGATTTGATGACATAACAACCTCTACTTCAGAACCACGGGTGAAGCATTTACGTCCAACGGACCCAACTCAAATTCCAACATCAACACAGTCTCTAACCAACAATCCATGAACGAGGCATGCTGAAGATCTTGAAGACATAGGTATATTGAGAGACACTGAGTATCAAGCTTTGGACCTACGTGCAATGATTAATTTTCAATCTCTCCAAGAAGACCACACCATGTCGAGCACAGTCCCAATATGGAATGACATGTGAATGAAGCACCACAACATATAATCCCTGGGATTCGTAGCTCATGTCCACCTTCCCTACCTCGACTGTCTACTACAATAAAAAGGACTCTTAGACATATCCATGTGGATGCAAGTTGTTTTTCATGCCTTGAAGGTAAGTTTCCCAAACACACTATTGATTGGCAATGTAGAAAATTAATGAAGGAATATTTTGAATCTAAAGGCGCTGCAAGTAAATGTCAATTATTACTATGTTTGTTAAAGTCAAATTGTTTAGTTGTTGTTAGGAGAATTCTGGGAATAAAGATGGTTAGAAGTTCAGAGGATAACAATCATATTGTTATAAATCTCCAATTTGATTTTAATGTGATTGGGAAGACGTCTCATAATAAATATCTTTGTGTGACTCATTGTGTCTTATCAGAATCAGTTGTAAGCAAGTCCACACGACAACATCGCCTCCTTTCACACACTTCTCACATACTTCAATTAAAAGGAAAAACTGTTAAGAAGTACTATGTTATAAGAGAAAATATTCAGACTCCAGGTGGGAAATATTGTTGGGATTTTATCGGCAGGTTTCCTCGTCAAGATATGAAGCTAATTAATGATGTTAAGGACTTAGTACAAAATTTCTTGCATGATCATACCAGACCTTCATCTAGCCAAAGAGATGTGCTAAAGCTGAGAAAAGGTTCTACTAAACGTGAATCCCACGTCAAACACTTCCTTGACACAACACAGACTAAACTCTATGAAAGATTCAGGAATGAGCACACACAATTGATCCTGGGCTAAAGGTTCTTTGAGAAATGTAAACCATGGTACGTTTGTATATGCATTGATCGAAACACATGCTGTTGTAGATACCATGTAGAATATGAATATTTTTATGACACGTATAAACATATATTTTGTGATTTACATACTAACCTTGAGCAGGGATGCAATGAATCCATAATACCATCGAATGCATCGAGATATTTTATCGTCAGCATCATGTGTACAAGGCATGAAGGACAAAAATACTATGGAAAATCATGTCTATATGGGAATTGTTCTAGGTGCAGTGGGTTTTCTATTTTGAACCATTGCATTCATGGAAGTGATTAGCATCAATTTGGCAATATGAACGTGGAGATAGAGAGCTTCAAGTATGTAACCTATCAATCAGATAGTGCGAAGGAAAGTAAACATATGGTATTGGTGAAGTCACAGGTGTAAATGATTATTGCATGTTTTTCCTCTTACATGTTTAGTTTCTACATATACATTCTTTAAAGGTCACATTCTAATACGACCATTGTTTTAATGGCAACAAGTACGGGTATGCGAGTTTTTTACGGATTTATACAAGGAAACCAAGCAGTATGTTCAACATGTGCATGTAGCACGATAGGAGGATGATAAATACTGAAAATGCAGGGACAACTTTCCCATTGGGACCATATTGTCAATTGTGGATTTTGCAGAAAACTACACCCTTCAGCCACAAAATTAAATTCAGAGTCAATACTACCATTCTGACCAAGTCAGCATCATGGTGCATATTACGTATAGGAATGGCCCTGAGAGCAACATTAACAACATGATAATACAGAAGGAGAACAACTTTTACATAAGTGATGATGGATGCCATGATATGAATTATGTGCAACATTGTTTTCGAATTTTCTATGATCGGATAAAGGAGGGATATATACAGATAGATCAGCATTGGATATGGTCAGATGGATGTGCAGCCCAGTTCAAAAATTTTCGATTCTTCCAATGTATGAGTATGTTACATAAGACTTATAATGTGTCGCATATATAGAACTACTTTGATACTGGGCACAAAAAATGTGAGCATGATGGGGATGGTGCATGCATCAAGACTACACTACAAAGGGAGGAGATGACGTTTACAAGAAACCACCATATCAAAGAGGTAGAATCCATAGTTCAATGGTGCTCTGCAACAATTTCAGACCGAACTAAAGTGCAACATACATCAACATGGGTAGGAAGGCCAATCAGAAATTTTTCGCATGTGGTTGACATAGATCTATCCAGTTCCTATAGTTGTAGCATAGTACAAGGAACATGTGAATTTCATTTGGTTCAAAGCTCAAACAACCCCTTATTTGAAATATGGACGTGAAAACTTGCTTGCTTTTGAAACCCTTGTAGCAATGGTGAATGGGATGAATGAAAATGCAAGGAGTGGGTTGATGATTGGGATCTTGTGTCACTTGTAGTAAAACCACATGTAGTAGGTGAAACAACCCACTTAGAGTAGGGTCAGTCAGCGATTTCGATAGACTACAACCACATCTTAGATCTTGTTGAACCAGGACACATATATGCAGTTGTTTCCCCAAAAGACAATGAATGGGACATGGATTATTAGTTGGCATGATGCATTCAAGGTAAGCAAATCCCGAATGGATTATTGATTGATGATGAAGGAAATGAATTTCCTATTGGCTCGATGGTGGTTGAGGGTGAATATATTAAACTAGATGGGAAATCAAGAAAAACTAGTGGGCATGTATTCATGGATTATAGACCAGGTTCTATGATCTATCACTTCACAAACTTGATTGTTGGCATGAACATCCATCTACAGAAAATGTTAAAAAAGAACTCAACCAATGTATGTTACTTCTTTCCTCATTCAGAGCACAAGAGATTGACGGAGGAAATTAGCAACAGAGAGGATTTGGATGGCTATATTGAATGAGATTGGGTAATTGCATTTACACTCCACTTGGGTGAAACCCTAGTTTGCATAATCTGGCCTAGAGGCATTCTTCGGCCTGCAAAGTTGGGGGGGAGGCCACCTTGGCCATAATCCCATGCCACGATGTGAACAGGACTGATGCTTTATCCATCGGATCGTCGGTCAACGTTCTATGGCAAGTTGCAGTAGGCCTGCAAAAGCCATTCAGGGATTCCTAGGCCAATTCAAGGTTGGGGTCCCCATACCAAACCAGGTGGCAATTTCCAAATACATCAGCTCCTATGGGTATGTTTGGTCATGGCCGCCATGGGAATTCCACCTTCGGCCGCCTGAAATAGGTTTTTGCAGGGTCGATGCACCTTTGCAAGGGTTGCATGGACCCCACTGGGGAAAAACCCTAGTTTTCAAAATCTGTCCTGGAGGCATGCCCGGGCTGTGTAGAGTTGGGTGGGAGGCCACCCTGTCGATAATACCATGCCACGATCCCAACGGAACCAACGGTTCATCCATCGGATCCTCAGTCAAAGTTCTATGGCGAGTTGCAGTAGGCCTGCAAAAGCCATTCAGGGATGCGTCGACAAATTCGAGGTTGGGGTCCCCATACCAAACCAGGTGGAGATTTCCAAATCCGTCAGCTCCTGCATGTGTGTTTAGGGATGGCCACAATGGGTATGCCACCCCTGGTTGCCTGACATAGAGTTTTGCAGGGTCTGTGCACCATTGCAAGGGTTGCATGGACCGCACTGGGGCGAAACCCTAGTTTTCAAAATTTGGCTTGGAGGAATTCTTGGGCCATGCAGAGTCAGGTGGGAGGCCACACTGGCCATAATCCCATTCCATGATCCCAACGAAACTGATGGTTCATGCATCAGATCCCCAATCAATGTTCTATGGTGAGTTGCAGTAGGCCTGCAAAAGTCGTTCAGGGACGCCTGACCAATTCAAGGTCGGGGTCCAAAAACCAAACTGGGAAGCGATTTTTGATTCCATTGGATCCTATAGGTTTTTTTTGGCATGGCATCCATGGTCAAGCCACCCCTAGTTGCTTGACACAGGGTTTTGCAGGGATGGTGCAGCGTTTCCAGGGTTGCATGGACCCCATTTTTATGTGACTTTCAACTTGACATAACTCGAAAACCGAAGGTCGGATCAATGAGCCGTTGACTCCGTTTGTCTCCTAGCATGCCATTACCTCTATTAGGCCCTCTCCACCACGTTTTCATGCCTCGGTGAGTTCATTGTGCATCAATTTTGTAAACTAGGGTTTTGCTCAGTTTCCTTCAATGCAACTCTCACATTGGTGGGTCAACTTTGTAAAAATATCCACCGTGCCATTATTGGTAGTGTTTCCATATCGGCATTGGCCATACACACTTGTTGAAGCCAACAACATGTAATCTTGCTGCTCTGTTTGATTTTTCTCTCTCAGATCGAGAGTGACCAAGTGTCCCTGAACGACATTTTCATGCGACTTTCAACTCAGCATAACTCAACAACCGGAGGTCAGATCGACGAGATATTGACTTCGTTGGTATCATGGCATTCCATTACCTGTAGTGGGCCCTCTCCACTTTGTTTTCATGGCCCAATGAGTTCATTGTGCATCAATTTCATAAACTAGGGTTTTGCTTGGTTTCCTTCAATGCAACTCTCGCACTGGTGGGTCAACTCTGGAAAACCCTCCACCATGCTAGTCTTGGTAGTGTCCATATCGATATTTTCCATACACACTTATTAGAGCCAATGGCATGCAATCTTGCTACTTTGTTTGGTTTTTCATTCCCGGACCGAGAGTGATCAAGTGTCCTTGAACGACATTTTCATGCTACTTTCAACTCGACATAACTCGACAGCCAGAGGTTGGATCGATGATCCATCCAATCCATTGGTCTCCTAGAATGCCATTACCTCTAGTGGTCCCTCTCCACCGTGTTTTCATGGCCCAGTGAGTTCATTGTGCATCGGTTTCGTAAACTAGGGTTTTGCTCCATTTCCTTCAATGTTGTCCAAATATTGTGTACTTGCTTTGAATTTCAACTTATATTATCTTCATGATTGGGTATATTGTAGCATTGGTTATGAATTCTAATTTGGAAAAAAATTGGATTGAATTTGTTAAGTGATTTAACACATATCTTGAAAATAATTTTTTTAACATATATCCTGAAAATAAAAGAGCAGATTTATTAATGTTTTAATTTGTTGTATTAAGAGATTCTGGATATGTTATATTCTTGGAAATAGTGCCCTAAGGGATTAATATTCATGGTGTTAACATACACTTGGACTAGGGTTTATTTTGTTGGGTTTCGTTGTGATATTAGAATGAAAATAAGTGAAATACTGGACGATAGTGACCACCTTCACACACATGTTGAGGAGAAGCAAATGAGCATAGTAACCACCTTGGAATGCATATTGAGGATAAGCATTGGAGCATTGTAACCACCTTTGACACATATGTCGAGGAGAATTGGGAACAATAAGATGTTGTACATGACTAGAGGAGGAATGCATTACATGAGGAAAGTTGGATATGCATGAGGACACTAGGGTTTATATATGTAAGTAAACCTTAGAGAAGGAGATATAATACTAGAGGAATTGATGGTTGTCTTACATATTCCGTAGCTCTTGTTGTGAAGTCAAAGGAGGTATAATTCGGGTTCCAACCCTATAGAATATACAAAGAAAAGAGCTAACATCTTTGGTGACATTGAATTCATGTTCTTGTGTGATACATGGAGGTTCAGGAAAGACCATGGAAAACTTAACTTGATAAGTCTCGAGCTTCTTTTCATGCCTTGCTTCGAAGAATATTTTTTTAAGTTTAGTTGATTTTCCATGGAGGCCTTGGTGTTTGTGTTGATGCAATAGTCAAAGACCTAGGGTTTGAAGAATCATCCTAGGATAGACATGTTGACGTTGAAACTGGTGCTAGAATTCTCTGAAAGGCCGTGTGCTTCTATGATGAAAGATGATCAGGGTTTATAAATCCTAACGAGGAAAACAATTATAGTGTGGATACCTTAATGAAAACAATGATAGTTTGGTGCTAGCGTCGCTTATGGTTTCCAAATATATATACATATATATAAGAACTATTTCAATTTTCCAAATATTGTGTACTTGGATATTTCAATTTTAGCTTATATTACCTTTATGATTGGGTAGATTCTAGCATTGGTTAGGCATGCTAATTTGAGATAATTTTGGGTTGAATTTGTTAAGTAAACTTTAATGGTGTTTATTTTGTTAGCTATCCTAAGTACAAACCTTTGGATAGGTCATCATGCACTTGTGTAGGAAATCAAGATGATGACTAAGGAAAATCCTCTGAAATAAAAGGAACTTGACAGCCAAAACGACCCTTAAAACCATGATTGTACACCCAAAGAGAACATGTCGCTACCAAATGAAGGATCAATAGGGATGATGTGTCTTTTATAGAAGACACATATTCAAGAACTTGTTTCATTTTTTATTTGTCAAGGAAGAACAATTTTTATGTCTTGGACCTCCTCACACGTGCTTTTTCTTCTGTGATATTCTAGTTTCTCTTATGTAGAACCAGTTAGACCATATATCTAACCTACAAAAGAAAATAGCCAAAAAAATAGGGTTTCACGAATTACAAACCATAAACCTAAAAATAGGGTTTATAAATTTACACATATAACTACAAACTAGGGTTTTATAAAGTAGAAATTCACATACATAGACATCATGTGCTCTGTTAGTCTTACTTATGTAGAAATACTTAAAAAACCTACCTAAGCTACATGCATAAATAGAAGAAAAAAACTAGGGTTTCATGAACTACAAACCGCAAACCTAAAAAAATAAGGATTACAAATACCTAGACCATATACCTAATCTATAAGAACAAATCTCAAGAAATCTAGGGTTTCTTGAACTAGAAACCACAAACTTAAAATCTAGGGTTCACATATTTAGACATAGAACTACAAACAAGGGTTTATGAACTCATTAGATTTGTTACTCTCACTTAACTAGAAACTAGTAGAACCATATACCTAGAAGATATATACCTGCACTACAACATAGCTAGGGTTTCATGAACTACATTGGATGTAATTTTAATTACAATTATGCATGTGGTTGAAGCATGTTAGTGGTGTTGATGGGACGTTATCATCATATCGTACAAACTCAAACTAAGAATTATTTCCAACCAAGTCAAAATGATTATGACAGTCCAAAACACTAATTTCCAGCTTGCCAAAATGAGTGTACAATCCCAAATGCAAGTACTAATGATAAAGAAGAGTTGAAATGGAACTTTGAATTAGTGAAAGGTACTGTCAAAACAAAAGTATTTCCAGCCAAGCATTTAGCATTATGACAGTCCTATATTTCACTTTTTAGCTTGTCAAGACAAAGGTACAATCTTTTAAGTAAACATCAGCGATAAATAATTTTATAAGTGCCAAGTTTCCAAGCCAATGGGACTCTTAAACCAAATCAAATTTCCAGTCAAGTAAAATGTTTTATGACAGTCCAAGATGTAATTTCCAGTCAAGTAGGAATGATAACAAGTATATTCACTTAGCTTTGGATGACACAATGACTTGCAAGAAATTCAAGGCCTTTTCTTGTATTTCACCAAGTTATGGATGTTTATATACCACTCTCAAATTTGTTTAAGTATGGCTGGGAATGATTGTTTAGATACACTCCCTTTAGGGTGTCTTTGTGCCACTTTAAATTGGGTTATGGAAAAATTTGAGGGGAGGCATTAGTGATTGGGTAAGATAGGAAAGCAAGGAAGTGACCTTAGGCCTTGATAGGTGTGTAAGAAGGCTATTAGGGCTTCCCTAAATAGGATATTACAGTCAAGAAGTTAGGGTATCTTAGGATGAGTTAGTGGTGTTTTAGGGCTGTCCAAAATGGATATTATAGTCAAATATATTATAGAGCCTCTTTCTCCCATGATTTTTTAATGTATGAGTTGTGGAAGATGAGCTATGTTTTACTTATTTCACTATGGTTTATAAAAGGAGTGCTCAGGAAAGCTCTAACCCTAGCTTATATGAAGTAATCCATGCTTAAGCTTTGAAGTATTTCATTTGATTAGTCTATAAACAATATGTGACATATGACTACAATCCTAGGCACGCTAATATACAAACAAAAAGGTACTTTATAAGAGGCCACAAGAGATTGTTAGTTAGGGTTGTTGTTAGGGTTTCCCTCCTACATTTAGGGTTTCATCATTGATTCTAAAGCCTAGGTTATGCATGCTAACCCCAAAACACCGTTTGGGACAGGGTTTCCTCATTGATTATAAATCCTAGGTTATGCATGCTAACCTTTAAAGTTCAGTTAGGGTTAGGGTTTTCTCATTGATTCTAAACCCTAGGTTATGCATGCTAACCCTTAAATTATTAAAATTGCAACTAGTACAATAGATCGTTAAAATTGCAAGTGCTCAACAATAGCACACGGGGGGGTTCACTAAGTTAACTTGTTGCATAGCATGATCGTTCATAGGATATTAAAGAATATCCCTAATTTCACTAAATATTGGAAAATTCCTCCTAAAATTGTTTTGTAGAACCCCCCTGCCAATATACCTTTTCAATTAAGAAAACCCCTAGTTTCACCATATATTGTAGGTATCAATTTTTATCAACCCATTTTTCATACCCCCTTTATATCATGTTATCAAGTTGTAAAAAATAGGATCCCTAACACATCTTAGTATAGGAAAACAAGATTCTAAATAAAATAATATTATAATGCTAACAATGATCCCACCAATATTGTAGGGGTGAATGATCAATTTGTAGCGTTGAATAGTGGAAGACCCAACAAAATAATAATGGGGAGTAAAATACAACCTAGTAAAATTACCAATGTAAAAAAGAATGTAAAAGACTGATAGCATAATAGTGAGTGCAATTATTAGAAAAAATGAGAATTGCAGATGTTTCACACCACGACCTACCAATATACCAATTTTATATTATGTAAATACAAGTATATCCGTAGAGGAATCATGTTTTGTATAAGCTTAATAAATTAAACTCCATAAAAACAAAAAATTGAAACCATTTTTTGGATGTACTTCCCTACCTTTCTATCAAAACAAACATTTGAACTCAAATGAACATAGAAAAAATCCTCTTACCTTCCAATAACACCATATGATCATGTTCATAAACAGGATTATGTAATTCACAAGATGCAATGAATTTCCTCCACTTCCTCTACATTTATTCTTGTCATAAAGGGAATTAACAACATTTAGTTTCCTTTTATTGGGTTATATATACTTTTTTTACCTTTACAGGAGAGGGAAAATTCTCCATTGTTAATTTTCGAGCATGCAATAGTTATAAATATACGCAAATGGTGAAACTTATATGGTACGATTTCATGGTAAGTTATGATAACACATAGGGTATGTAAATAAGGATTTATATTTTCACCTATGTTCATGTCGGTTCCAATACAATATTAAGATGGATGCCTTTTATATAAAAATTGAAATTACAAACATGAATGTGAAAAATACAACTCAATATAACAACTATTCCTTACTAGCAATGTGAAAATGTTAAAGACGAATGCAAAATGTTGAAATAAATAACTAGTTAAGAAATATTGATCTCACTTTTCTTGATTCTAGTGAGCCAAGAAAGAATGATCTCACTTTTCTTGGTTTTCGTGGACCAAGGTTTGATTGAATATTAATACCCATCTAAACCCCAACCTAAAAAAGTATTCTAAAAAATGTAAGACTTTATAAGTTCAATCATTTAGAGGTATAAATCTAGCCCATGATTTGGAGGTTATTCCTTAGCAGAAGTTAGGACTAATATGAATCCATCCCATGATTTGGAGGTATGAATCTAGCCTATGATTTGGAGGTTATTCTTGAGCAAAACATAGGACTAATATGAATCCAACAAACAATTTGGAGGTATGAATTGAGCCCATGACTTGGAGGTATGCATTCATCCAATGATTTGGATTTATTCATCAACCCACTAGAATAAAATAACCCCCAATATTTATTGTACTATGTCAAATTAAAAATCCCCCTTGACCCCTTAATACGAGGAAATATACTTTTGAGGTTTTCTAGAGTATTGAAACTCCCCAATATGAATGGACGTTATCTGATATTGCCTCTCTAGTGAACCCCCCGTGCATTAGCATAACAACTATGTATGTATTCAATGAGAGTAAGCAATGTCAACTTCGTCTTCAAATGATATGAATTTTCAAATTTATCAAAATCAATCTTTTCCAAGTAGATGTAACAAATGCAAGCCAACAATAGTAATGTTCGATATGATTCTCAGCTCATCAATACTATGAAATTTCTAGTCAATCAAATGGTAAGAGAAGATCATTCCAATATCAATTTTTAACTTGAAAAATGAGACAATAATTACTATGTAAATACCAATGGCAAACAAGTGCTTTCTATTGCAATTTGGACAATGAATAAGACTGTAGGTGTTAGTATGTTGGTTCAATATGAGTTAGGGTTCGTCAACAATAAGTATTGCAAGCGCATCAACTGTAAACTACTACTAAATTCGACATAATGTATGCAAATCTGTAATAAAAGGAAAAGTAATATAAAAAAGTGCAAAATGATATATTAATATACACAAATTTCCAATCATATACAGTACTAGTAAAAAATGGAACATCATTCCCAATGTCTATACAATGGAAACTCGTGTCGTATACAAAATATGGTAACTCGTGCCCTATACAAAATATGGCAACTCGTGCCCTATGCAAATAATGGAAACTCATGCCGAAATGCCACATCATGGCTAGTGTACATAGGAGGGTCTCTCAATCCTCTTGCCCACCCTCAGAGCTCCTAGGTGCACCTCCAAAATCGATCTTCCTCTTCTTCAAGCTAGAGGAAGATCGATTCTTATGGCCAATTCGACGACCTCCCCTTGGGCTCTGAAACGACAACAATCAAATGTCAACTCCTATAAGAAATTATACAAGTATAAAACACAATATAAAAATCAAAATTATGTTTTTAAATATTAAATAGCTCACCTCAAATGAGATCGTAAGTGGTGAGTGGGCTACCCTCCTCTGTGATCCAAGTCTCTCAGCAATGCCACCTTGCAACATATAAGCAATAAGATAACTCATACAATTTACTACCTATGTTATTTTTCGTTAATATTGCACGAGATTTTCATAAACTAATCAATCTCACCGTGAACACAATAGGATGGGCCTGGGGGTTGGCAGGTGGAGCAATCAGCTGGTCCTAAGGGGTGGCAGGTGGAGAAGTGGGCTGGACAACCTACTCTGAATCTAGGGTGGATGGCATAGCGGAGGATGTAGCCACATCGATGTTGGCTATAGAACTAGGGGGCACGGTGGGAGAGGGTGTGGATAGGAGTGGGCGAAGTGGTGATGTATGATGATAAACCCCAACTGGATGTAGAATGGAATGAGCTACCCTGGAAGAGGAAACGAGGGTGGTGGGGGAATATGGGGGAGGGGGATGAGGTATGGGATGTGGTGGAGGGATGGGTGAATGTGGATGGATGATGTATTATGGTCGGAGGGGGGAGGGTGGAAACATGGGAAATTGCAAGGGAGTGGGAGGATGGGTGGGGTGAGGGGGAGTGAGCGAAGGCTGTGACAAAGAAGGGGAAGCTGGATGGAAGTGTGGTGGTGGATGGGTGGGGCATGGGCGAGTGAGCGAAGGCTATGACGAATAAGGGGGATTTGGATGGAAGTGTGGTGGTGGATGGGAAGCAAGGGATGGATGGAACGGGGTGGGGAGGGATGTAGGGAAAGGGACATGTATGCCAGGGGCTACACATAGCATTTATGGTGGGAAAAAGGCAGTTTATGGAGAGATAGTGACACCGACAAGCCTATGTACTCGGACCTGCATACATATTCATGGCCTCGTATATTAGTACATAAAAATATAACTATACAAATCTAAGCCATCAAAATTGAAATTAAATTTATACTTTATTGCAAGATACTTTCTCGCGAGGGGATCTGCTGATCCCCGGAGGGGATGGTTGGTCACTCACTCCTGCGGACACCTGTTCATTTGCACAAAAATATTCAAATTCAATCACTAAATATTAACTACATTGGACGACAAGATTAAGTACTAACCATTAGAGAGAATTTGAGGTCAAAAATGGGCCTCAAAAGGACCAAAATGTACTATAAAAATCAACCAATTACATCCTAGTAGATGACATCATCCCCCATGGTTGAGGTGGCATTGAATGAGTTAAGAATGCTTATTTGTAACATTTTCTATGGTGGATGAAAACCCATAGTTAACCAAGGTAGTGGTACAAGTACGTTTAAGTCATAAAGTGAAGTACTCACAATAAAAGTCATTTCACACTTTCTCATAAAATAATATTATTGT
>LPNX010675574.1:160049-175101 GCA_001517045.1 Pseudotsuga menziesii
TATTTAATTATTAAAAGAAAAATATCTGTGTGTATGGTGTCGCGATGTCCTTTGCAGCTGCAATGGCTCCATATAGGTTGAAGGAACCGACGTTCTCCCACCCGAGTGTTGGAGAATCAACACTGAATATTTGTACATTAAAACAAATCAAGTCATCAACATCTGATTCTAAGTTAAATTTATTAGAAATTATGAGATTCAATAACGTATAAACAATACTTGAACATTAAATAAAACAATAACTAACTTGGTGTAGGTAGATATCTATGGCATGCTCTTGCATGGGAACATGGCATGGATTCCCACAACAAGAACAACGATGTGGATGGATACCCCCTGTAGCTGTTCTCCCTTGCTCACCACCAGTAGACCGTGCATAAGTGTGCTCTCGGGGTGGTCTTGCTCGCTCTACGAGGACATAGCTAAAAATGTGGTATGCCTAAGAGGTGATGTCTGGAACATCTGATGGACTCATGGATATCATCTAGCCCACTACCTAACCCAGCAGGTTTGGCTCTCGCCTAGGTGCAGGAGGTCCTCTAAGTGGGTTTCGGTAGGCGTGAGGTCGATCTTGGGCTAAGCCAAAACTAACGCCCTAGAAATTGATGATTTCGAAGTAGTTGACATGGAACCCTAACACAAACTCATCCCATAGTTTCCTGAGAAAATACCGTGGGACCTCGACATTGTTACATGGAGGCTTGTAAAAAACCATGAACCATCTATTCCTCCAGTTTTCTCTCCATGGGTGGCAATTACACCAGTCCATGCAAACTCGCCTCTTCCTTACATCTGGAGGCTGTCTTGTTCTCGGATCTGTAAATTTTCTCCACGGTTGGGATTTTGTGATATTCGGGTTTTTTATATCCCCTTTGGACATACCGATGCTATAATGTTCTCTCATTCAAACCCTATATTCGCTCAAAATAGTTATCTCACTGTGGGCAATGTTTATTAACTCTATTATGTTTTGAAGTGATGTGGCGAGGGAAACCCGAGAGGGTTCCCTAGTGTTCTTCAGTTCATCTGTCACATGCCCCAATTTTGTAAAACTATGTTATCTTATTTTGATTTTATTCCCAGACATTATGTTAAGTTTAATGCTAAGTGGAAACTGATGACTCAGCAGAGTCAAGGATGTGGAATGTAATTCTGAATATTTAATTTTACATAAATAAAAGTGGAGACATCAGTATGGGAGGTTGCTCATTCCAGGAGAAGAATCATTCAGGTGAATGCACTTCAAGGAATTCATTGGGAAAGGGAAATTGGAAGGAAGGTGTTTGAGGGGTAAACTGCAGGAAGTTGATCTAGTACAACTTTGCAGCTAAACGATCTTACTGCAGTATGTAGAGTTGGTATTGAGTCTCAGGACTGGTACTTTGTTGATTGCTCCACCTAGTTCAAGCCAAGGAGACCAGAACAGGCTTGGGGGTCCTAAGAAGTCGTTGTTTGAGCGCTCTCCAGGAGTTTGTAGGGAGGAACAGCCTCCCATTGCTGTTGTCATCCATCTTTAAAGACAAGTTCCATTATCTTTTAATTTCTGTGTTATAGTTTATCTCTGTGTATGAGCAATTAATGAGTGATGTTATGTTATGTTGTGTTGAAATCTCTTAGTTATTCTAGATTGAATCTGTACTGTGATGAAAGATAAATCCTACCTGTGTTTTTTCCCATCTGGAGTAATCCAGATCGTACTCTAGCACAGGTAGTGTGTTTAAGTAAATGAAGTATGATAGGAATATGAATGAATCAAATATTTATGTTTTCAGAGTAATGAAATGTTACTTCTCAGTAGATAGTTGTTTTCTAGAAAGTTTATTAATTTGTTTTGCAGACATGTTATCAGAAATAGACTATGTAAATAGCATGTTAGTACAGAACAATACTCATATTACTGATTGACATTAGTATGTTTAACTTTATAAATTATTTTCTACACAATTTCTATTTCCATAAATTGTACTTTTACATTGAAAATAGAAGAATTAGTTTTATCAGTTGAAAGTTAGTAGTTTATGTTAAGAAAAGATATAAAAATAATACTGATAGCTTATCTTCTTCTTTTAGTGACAACTAATCTTCCTGCATCTATATGAACTATAGTTAATAATATGATAAAGGTTACAGTATTCCTTTCTTAGTTTTAATAGCTAAAGGACAGTAGTAACTTAGGGTTTTAAGTTAATATTATAAACTATTCTTATACTTTTGCAGACAGTGTAATTATAAAGAATACTGACAGGTAAGAAGTTTCTTTTATTTTTGTTCTCTAAGTAAGTCTACAGATACAATTGAATTAACTAACACAAATATTACAGACTGCTTTCAGTCGTAATCACTATACAAATAAGAACCAACATAAACTTAAGAATATATATTATACTTAAATAATAGTATTATAAATATAAATAATATTATTATTATCCTTAAACAGTGACATTTATAGATTAATAATTTATATAAACAAATTGAAGAAAAACTGTACAACAGTAATAAAAATTACAAGATAATAACATAGGAATCAATATCCTATTTAAGTTAAAAGGGAGTAAACCCTAGCTCATGTTCTGCGCATAAATTATAAATATTTTTAGTACTGTAGTAACCTAGGTTATACACAGGTTAATTCTTTTAAAACTACTCACTAAAATTGTTATGTAACAAAGATAAAGTACATTATTGATTAACAGGTGTAAATGCATTTACAAAAGAAACAAAGTCTATTAATAATAGTATACATATAAATGTCGTGGTTCAAACCCTTAAAAACTATTACATTACAAGTACAAACATAATAACCAAATTCATATCAATTATGTAATCATCATTAAATAGTCAAATAATCCACTCACAGTCCTTTAAGGACATATAGATTAAAATAGAGAAACAATGTAATTATTATCATAAGAGTAATATAAACCAAACAATGGTTTTACATGTCAAACCCTAACCTGTGACTTCCATCAAATAAACAAGATTTACATCACAACTGTAAGTATCAGCCTTCAAAATTTAATATATAAAACCCTTACAAAATACTCAATTGAGTTTAAAATTCATTAATATTTAGGAACGGTAAAACCCTAAATTATACAAAGTATAGCATAAGCTCCTAACAGCCAAAACAAGTTGCAGTGAAACTGCCTTTACAAATTTTACAACCTAACCTGACTACGAAGCCAAGCTTTGACTATTTACTGTGCATAATACAATTTGCATCCACCCTATCAAGGGTTTGAATTTAAATCTTCTTCCAGACAATCTGTAAAATGGTAAAAAGCATAACATAACTCGTGACAAGACGAGAAAGGGTTTTCAAACCCTGGGCGAGTCCAACGACCACCCTAACTTTAACTAAGGGAGAACCCATCTTTCAAACCACGGGGATTACCCGAGTTTGAACCACGAGCCACGGCTGTTGCAAGGGCTGTCTTCTTATCCGTTGTACAAGCTTCACTTCAACGAGCACCTGCAGCAAGCATAAAACCCTGTCAGTAAATTATCTTACGTGTTAAAGATTGAAAGTATTCTATAAAAACTTGTAGTAAATGAAAGAAAGTTTCATTTTGAAATTACCTGTCATTGGGAGTATGGTGAACCGCTTCAAAAGCACTATCACCTATAGACGGTGCAGTGGGGAACCCAACAACCCTCAAAACCTCACACAATAACGAGCTACGAAGAGCTGAGAAGGAAAACTGAAGCAATCACCAAGCTACACGGGCTTTGGAAGAAGGTTTCACCGGCAGTGAGACGAAGGTAGCAGGAAGGATAACTCCATCTTTTGCAGAGAAAGAACCAGCAATTAAAACCACACACTGGAGAATGAAGGCAACACGAAGTCAAGGTACAAGGAAACAGTAACCAGGAGAACGACAGCCACCATGGGAGACAAGCCAAGCAACCCTAGAGCCAGCGTGAACTGCGGAACAAGAATGCATTGAGTTAGGTTTCCAATACATTATATATTTTCCAGACGTGGACATAATTCAACCATGTAGCCACAAATTTATCTATGCAGCGAGGGCTGTGTCCTATAGTTCCTACATGGAATCATTATATCAATTATTGGTTCATTGCAGCGTGGGTTAAACCATAATCTCAACCCAATAATTCGTAACCTAATCACTAATCAATTGCACCGTGTATTATATTAACATAATCATAAGTTTATCATCATGGAGGGATTACGTTGACCAAGCATTGTGTCACGTATAAAGCTTAAAGATAAGCCCGATTTGGATCAAGCATAAACCCTTACTACCAACGACATAATATTATCACATAATAAACATTACCATAACGATATAAGCGGTGGCATAACTCTATTCTAAACATTGTTTTGATATAAATCATGTAATATATGTTTGGTTTATAGAGTAGGTTAAAGTTTAAGTCTTAGTATAGATATAAATGAGCGCATGTTAACTATAGCATGACTTTAGTGTCTCTAGCAGCAAAGTTCAACTATAGCTTGGGGCATAGTAAACCCTTTTGTCTTAGGAATTTTACAAGTCTAAAACTTATAGATAGTATCTTGTAATAATGCAAAAGAAGTCAAAGGCTAGATGTAAATACGTTATAATAACAAAATTTTGGTAGATTGAATGTTCATCGAACAAATCAATTATGCTTATCTACAAAATGTAATTGAACTGATAACTCAAATAGCATCGAAACTGTGAAGTAATACAAAGCTAAATGTAAGAATATTATCACAAAATTCTGTGACATAGTTTATGCGACATTACTTTGATAATACTTGGGAGTATACTCAACTTGGCTTTATGCTCATGCAAAATGCCTAGTGGACAGTAAGATAATTACAGAGTTAAAATTGATAATGGGAATAGGAACGATCCTATTAAATTTAAAAGTTAATAGAACACAGAATTAGCCTTGGGAATAAAGTAGTGGTAGCCATAAGCTATTGTAGAAGGGTATGATGGTCATAGTTTCTACACTCAAAGTTTTTACTGTTCATAAGATAATAGGCTGTAAGTATCTTATAGAAATAATTTAAGGGACAATAAATGTACAGAAAAAATAATATTATAAAAATATTGTCAAAAACAATGTTTATAAGTATTACAAATTACTTGACTAAAGTAGAAATACTTGTAACTGAGATTCTAGTGTTAGAGTCACAAATATGTTGTACTGTCATTACTTATTTCCAAGCTTGTTTACTTGAACAACTAATGAAAATCAAATGATTTTACCTTACAGGAGCTATCTAGTGTTTAGCAGCTTATTGTTCTAAGCTTTTTTAATTTGCAAACAAAATACTGCTGACACTAAAATATCTTTTAAAAATATAATCGATCGATCATACCTGTAAAAAAAACTTGTAAGAAACAGTATTCATCTACGTTAGCATGATTGCTAAGTAAGCCCCAGATTCAAAAGTAGATTCCACCTACTGACATAAAATAACTAATCAATGAACAGAAGCAAATAGCACACAAAAAGATTTTAATCTTGCTACGAAAAATAAACTGTTAAGTTATTTTAGAATTTAGTGAAACCAAATACTTAACTATTTATTTATGCCAACTGTTAGTTGTTAGTAAACCGCAAGTTATAGCATTTATTGTTAAAATTTTTGGGGTTATGACTTGTGGTATCAGAGCACAAGGTTCAAACACTAGGCCTTGATGCAGCCCAACTAGCTTTCATAAAACAGTAAATTAAATTATTATGCTAACGTATTTTATTTTTTAAATGTTATTCAACAGAGAATTGTCTTTTTCTGAAGTTTAATAGGTAGGTATGAAAAGGCTGGGAGAGTATGCACAGGAGGAGTCTCCAGCTATAGAAACAAGAAATTTACCCAAAGATCCTATACCAGAGGATGTAACTACAAATTCCTCAGAGTTGTTACAGACTGTAAAAGATTTGAAAACTGAAATGGAGTCTGTAAAGAAAGAGAATGAAAGGATTCTCAGGGATCAAGAAGAGTTGAATCAGATCCTAACGGAAAAGTTTCAAACCGAAGGAAGGGGTATAAGGTCAGAATCTGAAGATGCTAGTCATCCAAGAAAATCTAAAAAGATGAAGCATACAAAAACTGAAAGTAGTTCGTCGTCAGAAGTGTTTGGTGAACGACAAAGTAACTATACTACTAGTGACAATAGTGATGATGATCTGTACGTCAAGAAGAGGAAATACAAACCTTATGAGGAAATCTTAGGGGAATTCATAAAGATAAAACCACCAACCTTTAATGGAGAGAGTGAGAAGGGAGAGGAAGCTGAGTCCTGGTTGTTCGGGATGAAGAAGTACTTCCAAATATATAATTATTCTAGCTAGTTAAAGGCTAGGATGGCTATATATAACCTCTCAGGAAAGGCTGATATTTGGTGGCAGGACTTGAAGAGAGTTAAGGGTATAAAAGAGAAAGAAATTAACTGGAGTACCTTTAAGCGGTATTTTAAAAACAAATTCATGTCTGAGCAGTATTACGAGGAAAGAGCTAAGGAGTTTTATGAACTAAAGTTAGGTTCAATGACAATGAAGGATCTGAACAGCAAATTATTAAGTCTACTTAGGTATGTACCCTACCCAGTAGATGAGAAACCAAAAGTACAATGATTCCTTAGCTGTCTACCATATCATATTAAAGATAGAATTGAATATGATAACCCAAAAACATTGGAGGAAGCTATGAGGAAGGCTAAATTTTGTTTTGAGCAGAATCGGAAGAAAGAAAGCTTGGCCAACTGGAATGCTAAGAAAAATAATAATCAATCCGAATTTAAGAAGAAGGATTTTGTGCCTAACATGAATTTCAAGAATAATAAGGCCAAAAACTATTCTAACAACAAGAATTTTCAAGGAAATAGGAATAGTACACCCAACAACCAGAACAATTTTAAGGGTAAAGAAACTACAAATAATCATGGAAATTTTACCAAAATTTTTGAGAGTAAAGAGCCTGTTAAGTGCTGGGAATGCAATGGCCCACACTATGCTTCAGTTTGTCCAAACTGGAAGAAGACTGTGAGTAACATTCATACTGTATAGGAGGAGATGACCGTTGGGGAACTAGCAAGGAGCATGCACAGAATTAACGCAGCCTTGGAGAACCTACAAGCTGAATATCAGACTTCCATGGTGGAAGTAGAAGGTATGATTAATCAGACCCTTGTAACTATTTTAATTGATCCAGGAGCTAGTCTCAGTTATATTGCACCTCAAATAGTGGAGAAATGTAAGTTATCTGTCGATAAGTTTGAGAATTCATGGTTAGTTCAGTTAGCCACTGGGGCTAAAAGAAAAGTAACTTGCTTTGTGAAAGAATGTGCTTTACTTATGGATAAATTTGAAACTGTTGTTAAAGTTAATGTTTTTCCACTTGGCTCATATGATTTGCTGATTGGTATGGACTGGTTAGAACAACATAGAATAATTTTAAATTGTTACGATAAAAATTTCACATGCTTAAACAGTGATGAACAACCAGTAAATGTTAAAGGTATTCCTAGAAAAACTATGGTAAGGCAAATTTATGCTTTACAACTTAAAAGAGCTATTAGAAAAGGATGTAAAGCTTATGCTATAGCAATTACTGATGAAGAAAGTAAAACTAAAACAGATAAGTTAAAAATAGAAGATATCCCTATTTTAAAAGAATATGTTGATGTATTCCCAGAAGTAATTTTGGGATTACCTCCTAAAAGGGAATTTGATTTCACCATTGAGCTGGTACCGGGTGCAGTACCTAGCTCAAAGACCCCTTACCGAATGAACATATTGAAACTTAATGAGTTAAAATCACAATTAAAAGAGTTAATTGATAAAAAATATATTCGGCCAAGTGTGTCTCCTTGGGGGGCACCTGTCATCTTTGTTAAAAAGAAAGACGAAACTATGTGATTATGCATAGACTACCGTCAGCTAAACAAGATGACTATCAAAAATCGATCCATTGCCCCGCATAGATGATCTATTTGATCAACTACATGGAGCCACGGTGTTTTCGAAGATAGATTTAAGGTCAGGATATCATCAAGTGAGGATTAAATATGAAGACATCTTCGAGACAGCCTTTAGAACAAGATATGGTCACTACAAATTTGTCGTAATGCCATTCGGTCTTACTAACGCCCCAAATATCTTTATGTGTTTAATGAACAACATAATGCATAAGTATTTAGATAAGTTTGTGGTTGTGTTTATCGACGACATCCTAATCTATTCAAAAAATGAAGAAGAACATAAAGAACATCTAAAAATTGTTTTGCAAGAGTTGTGAGAACATTAACTCTTCGCAAAGTTTAGTAAGTGTGACTTCTTTAAGGATAAGATTCAGTATTTAGGTCACATAGTGACCAAGGAAGGAATTTCCGTAGATCCTGAAAAGATACGAGCAATCGAAGATTGGCTTGTTCCTAAAGATGTGACGGATGTTAGATCTTTCATGGGCATTACCGGTTACTACCGAAGGTTCATTGAAGGCTTTTCGAGGATAGCCAATCCGATAACTTCCTTGCAAAAGAAAGGAAAGAAGTTCAACTGGAACCAGAAATGTGAAGAAGGCTTTACGAAGTTAAAAACTTTATTAACTAGTGCACCTATTTTAATAATAGTAGATCCTAATAAAGATTTTGTAGTATGCACTGATGCTTGTAATGAAGGCTTAGGAGGTGTTTTGACTCAAGAAGGGCATGTTATTGCCTATGAGTCTAGAAAGTTAAAAATTCACGAAAAGAATTACGCAACATATGATCTGGAACTAGCAGCTGTGATACATGCCTTAAAGATGTGGCGACACCACCTAATCGGCATAAAATTTGTTTTAATGACTAATAATAAAGGATTGAAATATCTTTTAGATTAGCCTAATTTAAATGCTAGACAAGCTAGGTGGTTAGATTTCTTAAGCGAGTATGATTTTGAAATCCAGCATATAAAAGCTAAAGAAAATAAAGTTGCCGATGCATTAAGTAGGAACACAAGGCTGAATTTTGCAACAGCAATCAGCACTTACGTTTCAGACTTAGATGAACAGCTTAAAGAAGGGGTAAAACAAGATGAAATTTATCAGAAATTGTAAGCTAAAGCTAAGGAAAACCCCACAGAAAACTTAATAAAAGGTTACAGTTTAAATGAAAAAGAGTTTTTACTGTATAAAGATAAACTGTATGTACCTAACGTACCTAAGGTCAAGCTGTTAATTCTGGATGAAATCCATAAAACACCATATTTAGGTCATCCAGGTTATCAAAAGACTATAACCATGCTAAGAAAAGAGTATTTTTGGCCAAATATGAAAACTGAAGTAGCTGAATATATTGCAAGGTGTTTAGAATGTCAACAGGTAAAAATCAAACACCAACACCCAGCTGATTTGCTATAGCCTTTACCTATCCCTATCTAGAAATGGGAAGTGATTAGTCTAGACTTTATTATTGGACTGCCTCGAAATCAGAATCAAAATGACTTTATTATGGTAGTGGTTGATAAGTTAAGCAAGGCAACTCATTTTATACCTGTTAAAACTACTTACAAGGCTGCCAATATAGCTGATATTTTTCTAAAGCAGATTTTTCGATTACATGGAGTACCAAAAGTCATAATCTCAAACAAAGATCCTAAGTTCATAGGAAACTTCTGGAAGTCCTTGTTTAAAGGATTAAATACAACATTGAATTTCAGTACTTCTTTCCATCCTCAAACAGATGGACAAACTGAAAGGGTAAACGAGGTACTAGAAGATTTATTGAGAATGTATGTGAAAGATTAGCTAGGTAAGTGGGAAGACTATTCATATCTAGTAGAATTTGTGTATAATAATAATTATCAGACATCAGCTAGATTCAGTCCATTTGAAATTTTATATAGATGAAAATGTAATACTCCTATCTCTTGGAGTAATCCGGTAGATAGATTGGTATTAGGTCCAGCATTGTTGAAAGAAATGGAGGAAATTGTGAAACAAGTGGAGGAAAATTTAAAAGTGGGACAGGATCAGCAGAAAAGTCAAGCAGACTTGGAAAGAACTCCAAAGTAGTTCCAGGTAGGTGAACATGTGTTCATCAAGGTAAGGCCCAAGAAGAGCTCTCTCAGACCGGGGAGTTGTGCAAAATTGGCACCTCGTTAATGTGGTCCATTTGAAGTTCTGTCTAGGATTGGTCAAGTAGCTTATCAATTAGCATTACCACCTAACTTAAGAGTACATAATGTTTTTCACATTTCCGTTTTAAAGAAATATGTTCATGATGCTACTCATGTGGTTAATTGGAATGTTGTACAGGTGGAACCAGAAGGAGAATTTCTGGTGGAACTGGACTGTATCCTCGGGAGGAGGGAAATTACACTTCAGAACCGCACCATTGGACATGTGAAGGTGCAATGGAAGCACCTTAGTCCTGAAGAAGCCACCTGGGAATTGGAAAGTAAGATGCGAGATGCATATCCAATTCTGTTCCAGGGGACTTCGGAGGATGAAGAATAAATAACATTGATGACGATGTTATATTCTAAGGGGGTGTGTATGTCACATGCCCCAATTTTGTAAAATAATGTTATCTTATTTTGATTTTATTCCCAGACATTATGTTAAATTTAATGCTAAGTGGAAACTTATGACTCAGTAGCATTAAGGATGTGGAATGTAATTCTGAATATTTAATTTTAAATAAATAAAAGTGGAGACAACAGTTTGGGAGGTTGCTCATTCCAAGAGAAGAATCATTTAGGTGAATGCACTTCAAGGAATTCATTGGGAAAGGGAAATTGGAAGGAAGGTGTTTGAGGGGTAAACTACAAGAAGTTGATCTAGTACAGCTTTGCAACTGAAAGATCTTACTGCAGTATGCAGATTTGGTATTGAGTCTTAGGACTGGCACTTTGTTGATTGCTCCACCTAGTTCCAGCCAAGGAGACCAGAACAGGTTCGGGGGTCCTGAGAAGTCGTTGTTTGAGTGCTCTCTAGGAGTTGGTAGGGAGGAACGGCCTCCCATTGCTGTTGTCGTCCAGCTTTAAAGACAGGTTCCATTATCTTTGAATTTCTATGTTATAGTTTATCTCTATGTATGAGCAATTAATGAATGATGTTATGTTATGTTGTGTTGAAATCTCTTAAGTTATTTTAGACTGAATCTGTACTGTGATGAAAGATAAATCCTACATGTGTTTTTCTCCATCTGGAGTAATCCAGATCGTACTCTAGCATAGGTAGTGTGTTTAAGTAAATGAAGTATGATAGGAATATGAATGAATCGAATATTTATGTTTTCAGAGTAATGAAATGTTACTTCTCAGTAGATAGTTGTTTTCTAGAAAGTTTATTAATTTGTTTTGCAGACATGTTATTAGAAATAGACTGTGTAAATAGCATGTTAGTACAGAACAATACTCATATTACTCATTGAAATTAGTATGTTTAACTTTATAAATTATTTTCTACACAGTTTCTATTTCCATAAACTGTACTTTTACATTGAAAATAGAAGAATTAGTTTTATCAGTTGAAAGTTAATAGTTTATGTTAAGAAAAGATATAAAAATAATACTGATAGCTTATCTTCTTCTTTTAGTGACAACTAATCTTCCTGCATCTATCTGAACTATAGTTAATAATATGATAAAGGTTACAATATTCCTTTCTTAGTTTTAATAGCTAAAGGATAGTAGTAACTTAGGGTTTTAAGTTAATATTATAAACTATTCTTATACTTTTGCAGACAGTGTAATTATAAAGAATACTGACAGGTAAGAAGGTTCTTTTATTTTTGTTCTCTAAGTAAGTCTACAGATACAATTGAATTAACTAACACAAATATTACAGACTGCTTTCAGTCGTAATCACTATACAAATAAGAACCAACATAAACTTAAGAATATATATTATACTTAAATAATAGTATTATAAATATAAATAATATTATTATTATCCTTAAATAGTGACATTTATAGATTAATAATTTATAAAAACAAATTGAAGAAAAACTGTACAACAGTAATAAAAATTACAAGATAATAACATAGGAATCAATATCCTATTTAAGTTAAAAGGGAGTAAACCCTAGCTCATGTTCTGCGCATAAATTATAAATATTTTTAGTACTGTAGTAACCTAGGTTATACACAGGTTAATTCTTTTAAAACTACTCACTAAAATTGTTATGTAACAAAGATAAAGTACATTATTGATTAACATGTGTAAATGCATTTACAAAATAAACAAAGTCTATTAATAACAGTATACATCTAAATGTCGGGGTTCAAACACTTAAAAACTATTACATTACAAGTACAGACATAATAACCAAATTCGTATCAATTATGTAATCATCATTAAATAGTCAAATAATCCACTCACAGTCCTTTAAGGGCGGATAGATTAAAATAGAGAAACAATGTAATTATTATCATAAGAGTAATATAAACCAAACAAGGGTTTTACATGTCAAACCCTAACCTGTGACTTCCATCAAATAAACAAGATTTACATCACGACTGTAAGTATCAACCTTCAAAATTTAATATATAAAACCCTTACAAAATACTCAATTGAGTTTAAACTTCATTAATATTCAGGAAGGGTAAAAACCCTAAATTATACAAAGTATAGCATAAGCTCCTAACAACCAAAACAAGTTGCAACGAAACTACCTTTACAAATTTTACAACCTAACCCCACTGTGAAGCCAAGCTTCAACTATTTACTGTGCACAATACAATTTGCGTCCACCCTATCAAGGGTTTGAATTTAAATATTCTTCCAGACAACCTGTAAAATGGTAAAAAGCATAAAATAACTCGTGACAAGACGAGAAAGGGTTTTCAAACCCTGAGCGAGTCCAACGACCACCCTAACTTTAAATAAGGGAGAACCCATCTTTCAAACCACGTGGCTTACCCGAGTTTGAACCACGAGACACGGCTATTGCAAGGGTTGTCTTCTTATCCCTTGTACAAGTTTCACTTCAATGAACACCTGTAGCAAGCGTAAACCCCTGTCAGTAAATTATCTTATGTGTTAAATCTTGAAAGCATTCTATAAAAACTTGCAGTAAATGAAAGAAAGTTTCATTTTGAAATTACCTATCATTGGGAGTATGGCGAACCGCTTCACAAGAACTCTCACCTATATATGGTGCAGTGGGGAACCCAACAACCCTCAAAAACTCACAAAGTAGTGAGCTACGAAGAGCTGAGAAGGAAAACTGAAGAAATCACCAAGCTACATAAGCTTTGGAAGAAGGTTTCACCGGCAGCAAGACGAAGGTAGCAGGAAGGATAACTCCATGTTTTGCAGAGAAAGAACCAGCAATTAAAACCACACACTAGAGAATGGAAGCAACATGGAGTCAACGTACAAGGCAACAGTAACCAGGAGAACGACAGTCGCCATGGGAGACAAGCCAAGCAATGATAGAGCTAGCGTGAACTACGAAACAAGAATGCGTTGAGTTAGGTTTCCAGTACATTATATCTTTTCCAGACGTGGATAGAATTAAACCACGTAGCCACAAATTTATCTATGCAGCGAGGGTCATGTCCTATAGTTCCTGCATGGAAGCATTATATCAATTATTGGTTCATTGCAGCATGGGTTAAACCATAATCTCAACCCAATAATTCATAACCTAATCACTAATCAATTGCACCGTGTATTATATTAACATAATCATAAGTTTATCATCATGGAGGGATTACGTTGACCAAGCATTGTGTCACGTATAAACCTTAAAGATAAGCCCGATTTGGATTAAGCATAAACCCTTACTACCAACGACATAATATTATCACATAATAAACATTACCATAACGATATAAGCAGTGGCATAACTCTATTCTAAACATTGTTTTGATATAAATCATGTAATATATGTTTGGTTTATAGAGTATCTTAAAGTTTAAGTCTTAGTATAGATATAAATGAGTGCATGTTAACTATAGCATGACTTTAGTGTCTCTAGTAGAAAAGTTTAACTATAGCTTGGGGCATAGTAAACCCTTTTGCCTTAGGAATTTTACAAGTCTAAAACTTATAGATAGTATCTTGTAATAATGCAAAAGAAGTTAAAGGTTAGATGTAAATACGTTATAATAACAAACTTTTGGTAGATTCAATGTTCATCGAACAAATCAATTATGCTTATCTACGAAATGTAATTGAATTGATAACTCAACTAGCATCGAAACTGTGAAGTAATACAAAGCTAAAGGTAAGAATATTATCACAAAATTATGTCACATAGTTTATGCGACATTACTTTGATAATACTTGGGAGTATACTCAAGTTGGCTTTATGCTCATGCAAAATGTCTAGTGGATAGTAAGATAATTACAGAGGTGAAACTGATAATGGGAATAGGAACGATCCTATTAAATTTAAAAGTTAATAGAACACAGAATTAGACTTGGGAATAAAGTAGTGGTAACCATAATCTCTTGTAGAAGGGTATGATGGTCATAGTTTCTACACTCAAAGGTTTTTACTGTTCATAAGATAATAGGATATAAGTATCTTATAGAAATAATTTAAGGGACAATAAATGTACAGACAAGATACTATTGCAAAAATATTGTCAAAAACAATGTTTATAAGTATTACAAATTACTTAGACTAAAGTAGAAATACTTGTAACTGAGATTCTAGTGTTAGAGTCGCAAATATGATGTACTGGGTGTGTGCAAGAAGTTGAGGGACCTTTTATATGCAATCTTACTTTTTAGGAACAGGCTCACGTTACATAGAAAAAGAATGCGCTCCTCTTCCATAGCACTTGGAATAGTAAATCCGAGCCTGGCATGTCAGCAGACATGTAGGCCAGGTAACTATAATGCGCACGTGTTATAGAGTTACAAAACACGAGCGTGTTTTGTAACTCTATAATGCGTGTGCGTTTTGTAAATCTAAAAAAAAATAAAAAAACACACAGTCCCGACCCGAGAGTTGTTTTCACCAAACATGATCGTGATTACGACGGCGTGCCCGTGCCCTAGGAGCTTGGAAGAGTGCCCATTCCTCGATTTGAAGACAAATCCTCCGGTGAATCATCATATTAACAGGTAATTCATTCACCCATAGCT
>LPNX010675599.1:3253-24703 GCA_001517045.1 Pseudotsuga menziesii
CGCAAATGGGCATCCTACATAAACATGTGATAGAATCTCTAAATTGCCTTCTCTAGTAATCAACACATCATTTTCAAACTATGTATTAAGTTGACACGTGGTATTCAATGGCCCAATTCCTCTCAATTCTTCTTCACATCAAAGTAATTTATTTATGTCCTGAAAACCACAGAATAAATTTCCAATGCCTCACATACTTCCAGTTTGACCATCCCCAAGAATTCCAGAAAAATCATTCAAGATGACATATTTTTCAATACCGCATCCTTATGGGGAAATACCTTGATAAGTGGGCTACCAGAAGTAACGGTACAAGCAAAAAGATGATAATGAACTCCAAACAAAATTTCCCATGTAAAATGGCCATACTTCCAGTCCAAACACATAAAAAACCATGAGTATAAAAGGGGGAATATATACACTTTGATGGTGATTTGAAAATTTTCATGAATTTACTTCATGCACTCAAGAAACACTCATGGAATATTCTCATTTTACAACGGCAAATGTAGATATTTCCTTTCCCAATTCATGTACCTTTTTTCCGAGTTTAGAGGAACATGCATGAACATAACATATTCTCCTGCAGCTTTGTTTCACACATGTTCAACACACCTAGGCACAAGAAAAATAAAAGTAATTGAAATTCTATTCATTGTCATTGTTTAGCATGGCATGGAAAAAGCTACTTCACCTGCTTACAACAATAAAAAGACCACAACCAGAAAACAACTACTTCCATTGCTTCTTTCAATTTTTAAGTGTATTTTTCTTTACAGAGGCCTACACATCTATTACAAAAGTGTTTGACTTGCATACCATAGAAACCCTGATTGTCTCTATAACAGGTGTTTGTGGGAAACTTTCTTAATCTCAGGCCAAAATATGCCTTTTTTTCTAATTATGCAATGATATTTCTTACTTCTATGTCGGTTAGAAGAGAAAACTTTGCCATTATACAAAGCATCATGGCCATAAGAATATTCAAAAAGCATCGCATCCATAGAAATAGCATACAGAGACAGTAAAAAATAATATCCTGACAGGAATACAAAACATCCTTAACCAACACACTCTTAGTGACCTCGAAATCCTTTTGGGAAACCTCAACATATCCACGCAGATCCGTTGCCTTGGCATTTACCGGGTCCGAAACCAATAGTTGATTTGAGACCACTAAAAACAAAGATAGAAAAAGCGAAGTAAGAAGAATCTGAGGCATCAAAGAAAAAGGTAGAGGCAAGGGCTTGTGGTTGGTTTCATTTATATCTCATGACACGCAATATAGACTAGTTCAAGGCATATTGATGTTTATGGATATTAATCTACATATTTGGATGAATTCCATAGAACTAAGCAGTAGGTTAAATGAGGAAATACTAGACTTACCATGGAGACCTCATCCATGAGTATAATAAAATAGTCCTCTTCATACTAAATGTCAAAGGAAACAAGCATCCTAAAGACATCGAGCAAAATCTCATCTGATTTCACCAGCCTTGCCCTAACAACAATGACACATCATATCATCAGCAAAAAATGAGGGTTTCCCATTTGCAAAGAAAAACACCACCCAACTCATAAAAATAACAACAACAATAAAAAATGATTGCAAATGTCCAAATGACTTACCTTGCCATAGCGGTCACGAAATTCATAGAAGGTCATGGAAGCCTCTATTGGGCATCTATTCTCGACTATCTTACCGAATTCAACAAATCCAATGTGCTCACCAGAAACAACCCCTTCCTCATTAATGATCTTGTACAAGAGCTCCACTATAGGCAGCGTGCCTATGATTTTTCTCACAAAATCATATCCTTCACTCTATCCTATACAAGATCCAAGCCTAGGTTAATTGCATTCTAGTAGATTTTTTCCATCATAGAGACATTCATGGCCCGATCTCTTTGTCATCTATCGGAGCTGTTGGTACACCATAGTTGAGTTGTGCATCTTGGATGATGGATTAGCATGGATCGAGCGTCAATCCATCTTTTGGAAGGGGCTAATCCTAACTATTCCCACTTTGGAGCAATTTTATGAAGCCATTGAAACATTGAAAGGGGTATTTTGGGACATCCTCTTGTAATTATTATAATGATGCATCCCTTGATCCAAATTTATGCAGGAACGCAACTGAATACACAAATAACCATAGAAACAAATATGCAGTGGAAATAACACTTCATTTCATTAATCAATAAATGAAACTTGTTTACATACAGAATGGAAATAAACTGGCTAGAATGCTGGTAGCTTATCTCTGAGAAGAGATGTGGCGGCTAGATGCCTCTGAACTCTGTGTTACAATGAGGCTCCAAGGCCTATATATTATTGAGAAACAATGGAAACCCTACACATGCAAAAACCTAACCCTAGGAGGTGAAACGCCTTAATGTGGGCCCTGTTGGGTAACTTGGTACATCAATTTCCTGGGGTGGTAACTTTAGCATACTACCTCCATTTAATGTGCATGATACATCGTTAGAAATATCTGTTTAAGGACTACATCCTTAAATGGAAAACATCAAGTCCGAAACGGACTCATATTTCCTCGACCATTCGATGCCAAAAAACCGTCGTTTAGACCCTCAAAACGGATCCGGAAGTTTAGGACCCGAAAACTGCCAAAAATAGTAAATTGTGCTACAATTAAGGAAACTGAAAAACTGAAAGAAATAATGGTGGCTGGAATCCCAAGCCCACCTGAAATGGGCTGTGGTTGGTTGATCTGCGAAGGGCCCGGTTATAGATGTGTTGTACATAGGGGAGGCTCTCATCCCATGTGCGTGGATGCTTTGAGTTGTACATGCACAAAATTTGTACGATCATCATGTTGATGACCTCTGTCTGGCCATCAGTTTAGGGATGGAAAGTTGTCGACTTTGTGAGCTTGGTGTCTAGCATTAACCATAGGATAGACCAGAATGTACTAAGGAACCTGTTGTCCCGGTCTGAGATTATAGACTGTGGGATACCAAAGTGTACCCACACTCGTTCAAAGAAGAGTTTAGCAGTGGCTTCTGCTGTGATATTCTTCTTGCAGGCTGCCATTATGGCCATCTTTGAGAATCTATCAATGACCACAAACACACAGTCATTGCCGTGCTTAGTATAAGGAATGCCTGACAAGTAATCCATGGAGATGGATTCCCAAGGTCGACTAGGGGTAGGAAACGGAGTATAGAGGCCTTGCTTCTTGATGGATGGTTTGGAAATGGCGTAGGTAGTGCAGGATCGGATGTACTTCCCAACCTCCTATCGAAGGTTCGGCCAATAGAAATACTTTTGCAGTACTGCCACTGTTTTCTCGACCCCAAAATTCCCAGCGACCCGACTGTAGTGTGCTTCCCATATCATCTTGGCACGCTCGCTTGAAGGAACACAAAAGTGTCCCATGTGACACAGTAGTACATCCTGAAGGTGAAATTTTGGAACTTGGCTTCCCTCCAAGAACGTTTGGTATGTGTGGCTGAATAATGGATCGCTCTTGTAGAGAAGCGGCCAATCAAAAGTCTCGTGCCCACAAGAGTTGAGCACGGTCGTTATCGCCACGATTGGTGGTCAGCTGAGGCAGTCTGCAACATTATTGGTGCTTTCCTTATTGTACTTGATGTTCAAATGAAACTGTTGTAGATATGTGGACCACTTCTGATGGTGATCATTCTGTAACTTCCCTTGTGTCTGCATGAACTGCAGGGGTCAGTGGTCTGTGTGGATGATCGTTTCCTTCCCCAAAATGTAATGCTTCCATTACCGGCAAGCCTGTACAATGGAATACATCTCTTTTTCATAAGTGAGATATTTGCGGACTGTGTCTGATAGTGTCTCACTGTGATATGCCACTGGATGCCCTTGTTGAATAAGGACTGCCCCAATAGCATAGTCAGAGGCATTTGTCTCAATCTCAAATGGTTGTTGCAAGTCTGGTAATGTGAGCACTGGGGCACAACATAGGCGATGTTTCAATTCTGCAAATGCCTTCTGCTAAGTTTTTGACCAAAATAATTTTGCTTTTGCTCCTCCCTTGGTGACTTTACTCAAGGGCCAAGTGATATGAGAGAATCCCAACACGAACCTACGGTAGAAATTAGCAAGGCCCAAAAAGCTGCGAAGCTCCATTAGAGTAGTTGGGGCTAGCCAATCCCAAATGACTTGGATCTTGGTTGGATCCACATGTACCCCACAATCATCAATAATGTATCCCAGATACTGAACCTGGGTCATGCCAAAAGTGCACTTGTCCAAATTGGCACACAACTTCTGCTGCCGCAATGTTTGGAGGACCTGTCAGATGTGGTGGAGGTGCTCTTCCCAAGTCAGGCTGAAGATCAGGATGTCATCCAAGTACACTACTACAAATGAGTTGGTGAATGGTCGTAAGATGTCTTCCATCAGTCTCATGAAGGTTGCAGGAGCATTCGTCAGCCCGAAAGCCATGACCAACCATTCAAAAAGGCCCTCCTTGGCTTTGAAGGTAGTCTTCCACACATCTGTCAGCTCGATCGGTACCTAGTGATACCCGAAATTTAAGTCGATCTTGCTAAAATATTTTGCCCCTTTAAGCTGGTCTAGGAAGTCATCAATCTGTGGGATCGGGTACCTATTCCGAACAGTGATCTTGTTCAGCGCCCAATAGTCAATACAGAGTCTCCAAGTCCCATCCTTTTTCTATACCAACACGATCGGGCTCCCATAGGGCGATGAACTTGGTCGGATGTGACCCTTATGCAGCAGCTCCTGAATTTGCCTCTTGATTTCATCATTCTCCAGAACAAAGCGGCGATAGATTGGTCCATTGGGAAACGGCGCACCTGGGGTCAGATTGATGGGGTGCTTGACCTGAAAATGGAGAGGCACCCCTGTGGGTGAGGTGAATATGTCCCGGTACTCCTCCATGACCTTGTCCATTTGTTGTTGTCGTGGGGAGGGGCCCTGTCTGGAGGTTGTGGCCACGATCTTCTTCTTTCCCCGAGGGAGTATCATCAAGAAAACAAAATTCCCAGTTTTGGAAATGAGCTTACTGCATTGTTTTGCAGTAACTAAAGAGATAGCGGTAGGGGGTGGTACCTCTAGTATCCTGTACAAATTATTTCCCAACGTAATAATAACAACGCGAGGACGGGACTCATACACAGCATGTCACTTCCATAAGTATGGTTGACCTAATAATACATCACAAACATCAAGAGGAGCAATATCACATAATACCTCATCGATGAAGGGCTTGATGCTGTAGGGAAGGCGACACTACTGGATGACGCGAAGATCTCGTCCTTGGTGAAGCCACCCGATGGTGTACAGCTGCGGGTGTGTTGTGGTCGAAAAACCCAACCGCTTCATGACCTCTACTAAAATCAGGTTCTTTTGGCTCCCACTGTCGAGGATGAACTATAGTGGGGAACCCTTTAACCACATCTAGGAGTGGAAAAGACGCTCCTCCTCCTCTGAATATTCTAGTTCTTCCTTTTGGATCTTCGTGGTGGCAACAGTGGTGTTGGGCTCTGCATCGATAATCTTCTTCCCTCTGTCATTCCCCTTCTCGGGTTCAGATTCAGTGTCAGAGTATGCATCTGATTCAGAAGCCTTTATCTCAGCCACCAGTGACTACTTAGCCCAACATGCACTTGTGTTGTGAGTGGGGATCTTATGGAACTCACACCACTTTCCTGCTTCCTTCTTCGGCTTTGCAGTGTTGTTCTTTGCTTGCGGCTTTGGAAACTTTTCTTGAGTCGACATGCCTTGGGTGTGTCCTTAGTTCTGTGGTTTGGGGACACCTTTCCCTTGCTTCTGATTCGTAAATCCAAAGTCTCGCTTTTTCTGTTTGAATTTTTGCTCAATTTTTGCCAGCATACCAATATGCCATACCAAGCGAGGAGATGTCGAGGAACTCCATTTCCTCTTGAATGTATCTGTGCAGACAACTGCGGTACTTGAACACCAAATTTTTCTCTGAATCTTTGATACCCAACTTGGTGCACATGGTATGGAACAAATTCGTCAGCTCATGCACATCTTGATCTCTTTGCTGCCGCAGCATAGTCCATTGGATGTACTTGTCCTCATAGCTCCCCACTGGATAATATTGTCCCTTTATGGCATATCAGAAAGAATTCCAAGTGGGTACAGCTGAGAAAAAAGAGGGTTCCTGATCATCCTTTCTCTCACAGTACGTTTCCCACCAGTCCTTGACATGGGGGGCGGCTTTGAGTAGAGAAAAAGTAATATTTTCCCGGTCAGAAAAGTCATGAACCGAGAAATATCCTTCTAATAGATTCAACCATTTATCTACAGTGTTTGCATCTATTCGACCATCAAATATGGGAATGTCAAAGTTTACTTGTACCTTAAAATGGGTTGCACCTCCAGAGTGGCTGCTAGATGCAGATGCGCCGCCAGTGGGAAGTCGTTGAAGGATCTGGGTGAAGTTATCCATCATCGCGTTCCTTTGTTTTTCAAGGGCCTCCTCGAGCAACATTTTGATAGGATATTTTGTGCCCTCCTCTTTCTTTTTGTCCCCCATGGGTGGTCATCGGGATTTGCGAGGCTGATCTTGCAAAGGTTCAACCAGATCAAGCCCTAACTCTTTATACCCCGCCCTCGTTGGGGACATGCAAAGAAGGATCGACAAAGAACAGATTGATCTGATACAACTGATCTGGATTTATGCAGGAACGCAACAGAATACACAAATAACCATAGAAACAAATATGCAGCGGAAATAACACTTCATTTCATTAATCAATAACTGAAACTTGTTTACATACAGAATGGAAATAAACTAGCTAGAGTGTTGGTAGCTTATCTCTGAGAAGAGATGTGGCGGCTACATGCCTCTGAAATCTGTGTTACAATGAGGCTCTAAGGCCTATATATTATTAAGAAACAATGGAAACCCTACACATCCAAAAACCTAACCCTAGGAGGTGAAATGCCCTAATATGGGCCTCGTTGGGTAACTTGGTACATCAATTTCCTGGGGTCGTAACTTTAGCATACTACCTCCGTTTGATGCGCATGATACATCGTTAGAAAGATCTGTTTAAGGACTACATTTGTAAATGGAAAATGTCAAGACCAAAATGGACTCATATTTGCTTGACCAATAGATGCCAAAAAAAATGTCGTTTAGGGCCTCAAAACGGCTCCGGAAGTTTAGGACCCAAAAACTGCCAAAAATAGTAAATTGTGCTACAATTAAGGAAATTGAAAAACTGAAACAAACAATGTTGGGGGTTCAAGAGGAATAGGTGGGTGGACACCAATATCCTCCTGGATCATCCCCTCTTTAAAGTCATTTTTTTATGTGTAGTTGACATAAAACAAAAGTGGCTTTCACCACTACTTATGCTTATTTTGAAGTTAAGGTACCTTTGTTTATGGATTAATAAAGATTATTTTGTGGAAACAGTTTGATTACTAGGAATAAACCTTGGATTGATTACTAAGTGGGCAAAATTTAGGGTATAATGAACACTGCTTAATGGACAAGTTATTTTAATGATTATGTGGTGGTAATTTACCTTATGCATGGTCTATAAGCCATAATATCTTCCAGGCATGAGATGTTTGTCTTCCTCCTCAAACCATGTTTAGGGTTTTCAAGCTCATCTCTTAAACTCAAAACCTACTAATAGTGTTTATATTTCCACTAGAATACTTAAGGTGTCCTAGATCAATGTTATATTATCGATTGAGGCCTTATTAATTGTCTTGATCCCTAAATTCTTAGTTTAGAGCCTAAGGATTGGGTTTCCTCTATTGACCATGTCTATTTCCCAAAACCCCAGAACTAGTGCTCAAATCCTCCCAATGGAACCGATATCCCTTCTTGGATACTAAATATTTCCTAGAGAGGTTCAATGTTACTATTATAGAACTCTTTCATGGATCTAGAACTATATCGTGAGTGGTGGTTCAAGGTGTCATTTATCCTTGGATGCCTAAAATATTCCTTTAGTTTCCATGGCTTTGGTTTCCACCCGTAAACATGTCAAGGCCCTAAGATCCATACCTAATTATGTGAAGATTCTAAAGGAAATAGCATCGCCACTTGGAGGAAAATGCTTATGTTGGAGGTGAAGTGTGGTGCTTCAATGACTCCTTTAGTAATTAAATGCCTCAAAACTTCATTTATTATATATAAGACATGGGACTCATCCCTTGATAATATCTTGGGCCCCAAGAATTATTACCACTACTAGAAACAACCTAATTCCATACAATGCAAAAAACAATGCCTAGACATAGACATACACATATGCTAGAAATGAACCACTGGTCGAAATAAAAGATGAAAAATGCAATACCTAGCAATAAACATACATATCTGCCAGATATTTGTTGTAGTTTAATTTAAGGAACATAAAATAATCACATGAATGGTCTAGTCTACACAATGACAAAATCGTTAAAAATGGTTAGCGAAACGCGAGAACAATGACACATCGAAATCCATTCCAGGGATCCAAACCAAAACCAAGAACTTAATAAGGGAGAGGATAACAATGACGAAGAAAGGAAGATAAAAATGACATACATGAATACCAGAATGTAGAAGCCCAAAATGTATCTATTAAAGAGGTTGTTGTGAATGACAATAATAGAAACAAACATACAGTTCAACATATTCATGAACTTGAAGAAGTACTTGTTGAGGATAACTATAACAAAAATATAGATGCACCAAACGTGAATGAGCATGATGTCAATAAACGATTGCAAAGATGATGAATATATCCAACATCATAATGATGAATATAAAGATTATATCAGTAGCAATTGTGAAACAAAAAAAGGGTAGAAAAGTATCATCATAGAAATAAAGGAAGTGGAAATGTCCCTAATCATAATGGTGAAAACAGATAAAAACCCAAAATGTTCTCAGACTCATGAAGTTATATATTCTTTGCAAGTTTTTGCATTTCAATGTGATCATGGATCAATAAAACTAAAGTATTCCAAAAAATAAATGGAGAAGATCACAAAGTTAACAATTTTTGAATATCCAACGCTCTTTACCAAGAAAGCCAAAGGTCAGTTGAAGAATGGTGACATACCAATGCACGCAAAAATATCAGAGATCAACATCGAAAACAATTATGAGTTTCTCAAAGGAAATTATGTGGTGACACAAGTTTTTCAGGAAGATATTAGATTGGAAACTCACAAGAACATACCCTATACTCATTATGCTTTTACCTACAAGATCATATGCAGGAAGAAATTTGAATGGAAATGTAACGAACTATTTCAATGATTTTTAAACCGTGGTACCATTATTCGTGGAAAGAGTTACTTTTTCAACATCAATCACACTTATGTGTTTCTCAAAAGAAATTGTGTCAAGCATAACAAATCTATTGAAGTTACAACTAATTAAGCATTTAAGAAGTTCAAATTGAGTGCTCTTTACACAAGATTCAAGGTTGAACCTTGTTGGGGCTTGGACCTTGAAGGTCCTTAATTTTGGCAACTCCGCGGTTTTGGTGCGAAGCTTGTAAGCGGAGTTGCGGTCCAAAATAGTCTTAGGGGCTTCGGGGTTGGGTCGAAGCCCCTCTTTTTGTAAATGTCCCCTGGTTTTTGGGTACCCATGGTTTTTAAGCCCATGGTATTGTAATAGTGCGCTTGTATAAATAGGCACTTATGTAAAGGAGTCAAGTAAGCTTTGTGTTATGATGATGATGTGATGCAAAGAAGCTAAGGTCTATTTTTGGGTTTAAGGTTAAGTCCCAGCTGAGTGCGTGGACGACCTCTACCGCTGAGTGCGCAGTTTTGGGTTGTTGAGAAGATCTACAACTGAGTACGCAGATCAGAACTGCATTGTTTTGTAGATTGTTGAATATAAATGCAGTTCTGTGGACGTAGCCCCTACACTGGGGGTGAACCACGTATATCTTTTGTTGTGGTGGTTCTTTTTATTTTGTTCCTTTTATGTTTTTATGCATTTGATAAGTGGATGAATGATAAAGTAAGATAAATTCCTAAGTATTAACTTCGCTGTGAATTCCCAGTTAATGGTTAAGCAAGAAACTATCTTTTTATCTGAACTGCGAAGCTATTTAAGTGAATGTCGAAGCTATGTATTGCATAATTATTCTCTGTTAAGGCTAAAGGTACAGTGATATCCCTCTTTCTCCTGTAGAAACCTGATTCTGCGGTACCCCATAGTTGTTTCGGGTGAGACTGCAACCTGTTCGCAGGTTGTTGCCAAAAGGGCCAACACTGTGGGTCTGTTTTTTGGTGTGAAGATAAAAGCATAAGAACCCAGGTCTGCCCCATCCACCCAAGAAATTGGTTCCATTGCCGAGACCTGAACCAGTATCTGCTTCAAGAGGGATCTACGTCGTACCTGGAGGGATATGTTTTGGAGGCCCTCAGTAAAAGAAATCGGTGACTGGGTTGAAGATACTTATCTGAAATTTGCTGAACAAGAGAATCAGGACCCTCGTCGTAGCTCCGACGACTTTTTGCAACGGTACCTTTTTACTGATATTTATGAAATTTTCTTTGCTAGTATCCACATAGAATTGCACCAGTGGTTATCCAGGTTGACAGAAATAAATACAAAATTCAAAGAAGATCAGTCTCTTGACTGGACCCTAGAAATAATTAAGCTGTTGAAAAGTGCGAACAACGTGGTATCAAGAGTTGTTGACTTCTGGACAACGCGAACCCTTGAAGCATTTATGACAGAGTTCGCCATCGACACACATACTTCTTTCAGCGAAGCAGAAAGACAGTTTTTCAAAGGACCAAGGGGTAAGTGCCTGAATTCATTAACTCTGAAAATTAAAATGCTCTTGGCCGAGAAAGGCATATTGCTTATCCAATCAAATTGCTAGATTTATTGCTACTAACCTATGTTTGGAAGCGAAAGTGACTTCAACGAGCAAAATGGTTTGCTTCACAATGGTAAAAGATACAAGAGAACTCTTGGATCCTATACCCTAGGCCATAATATCGATTATACCTCATTAAGTCTAGAAGAATCTGAATCTGAAGAAAACCCTTTTGTTGGAAACCCTCCTATAACTCCGCAGTGAAGATCTGTTATCCCTAAGAACCCTTTGCAGTCTGAAAGTAACCCTAGCCCGAGTAGTCCTGTCACAGGCCAATCTACTTCAGTAAGTTCCCTTCCTCCTGTTACTAGTCTCCCCCCTGTTATCAGTCTTCCTCCTCCTCCTCCCCCTCTTCCTCCCCCTCAATTCACTATGGCCCATGTGAATGATGATATCAAGCTCCCAGTCTTTAAAGGAACTGGTTCAGAGGATCTAGAGCAGTTTTGGTTCTTATGTGAAGCTGTTTGGACTGCTAAGAATATTATGGATCAAAATACATGAAGAGCGCAGCTGGTCACCTCTTTCATAGACCGATCTTTGACCTGGTTTATGAAGTTTTCCAGTACTCAGAACTATATCTTGGTTGATATTAAAAAAGCAATGATCAAAGAATTCAAGAAGCCTAAATCGAAGTCACAGTGTATAACTGAACTGAAATAAATTCAGCAGAAGCGAGGTGAATCAGTTTGGGACTTTGATCAGAGGTTCAAAGTTTTGTTGGATCAAGTTAGTTTCACAATTGGACCAGAACATCATAAAGAATGGTTCATTGCAGCACTATTACCTCATATCAGGACTACACTTATGCAACAGATGGTTGCTCATCAGCAAGAGGCGTTGGAAATTGCTATGAAACTTGAAATAGCTCCTGTTGGAGATAATTCTGGAATAGCCCAGATACAGGCACTGTTAGCAGAAATGGATTTGGAGCTTCGTGAAATGAAAAAAGGGAAATTTATTTGAGAAGAGGTTTGGTGTACACGATGTAAGATAGAAGGTCATGACAAAGAATAGTGTCCTGCATTAAGAAATCATTTGAATACTGGTGCACTGAACCCATTTAACCCTAATGTCCTATATTATGAGATCTGTAGAAGACTGGCCAGCATCGACCTGAAGATTGCTATCTACTACAGAGATATGTTCAAGTACCTAATAACCCCTACTGTAAGTTATGTAAGTCAGTTGGACACAACGGAGAGGAATGTCGCATCTTTGACCTCATGAGAGAGCGAACCTATGCACAAGGAAATGATGGATATGGTTATTGTGGTGGTACACCAGGTTGAGGTAATTTCAGAGGTCGTGGTCATGGTGGTATGCCTGGAAGAGGATGGGGCCAGATTATTTGCTATAACTGTAATCAGGTAGGACATGTAGCTAGAGAATGTCAGAACCCAACTACAACATGTCGATATTGCAGAGCAGTAGATCATGTGATTGAGCAATGCCCACAGTTGATAGCCAAGATACAAGAAAGAAATGGCACTCCTACTTAGAATGTTCAGATGATTGCTGTAGAGAAAATATCTGTCCCAACCCTTAACATTGTTACAAGGAGTGGAACTACGACGCAGGCACAGAATAAGGGGAAACAGCCTGACGAGGCTTGGGTCCGTAAGACCCCAGAGAAAATTCCAGCCTTCGATGTTGGAAGAGAAAAATGAACATTTATGGAAGCTAAAAAAGACTTTGCTGATCCAAGAACATCAGTAGCAACTACGCAACAGCATCAACAGCAGTTACAGTTTCAAGAAGCTTCACCGGATCAAGTAAGTACACTGACATCATTTTTACAGAGTTGTATGAATCTATTAAGAAATCAAAATGCTTTGAACGAGTTACAGAAAGTTATTGAGTCTTGCGAACCTCAGCGAAGCTCTGATAGAGGAAAAATTGTTAATAGAGTTAGAAGGACTGGAAGACAAATGAGATTGCATGCTCAGATAGGAGATTATGACATGACTGATATCATTTTAGACCTGGGATCAGAAGTGAATGTCCTAACTAAGCAGACATGGGAACAAATGGGAAAACCTACGCTTGAATGGTCCCCTATACAGTTGAGATTAGCCAATCAGTAGAAGATTGTGCCCTTGGGAAGATTCCCTAGTGTACTAGTGGATATTGATGGATTCAGTACCTTAGTAGATTTTGAAGTCATTGAAATAATTGATGATAGAAACCCCTATCCAGCATTGCTAGGAATTGAATGGGAACTAGACAATTATGCAGTAATCAACCTTAAGAATAGACTGATGACTTTTGAAGGAAAAGGCTTGCGATTCATAGTACCATTGGACCCTTCTCAAGGAGAAAGGTATACAGAGCCAGTCAGAGATGAAGATCAGGATGTTTTGGATCATATTTACAACATCACAGCTAAAGAAGAAGACTATGTTAACCCTACTGCTAAAGGTATAATGGATTGGCAGTGTGACAGTTCTTGCATGACTGATTCAAACGAAGGCCTAGAGAATTGGCAGAATCGACTTTATGAGCTACATGGACATCGATGTGCAAGAATTACTAAGTCTATCAGATGGGTTGGCTCACAGACAAGAATCTTACCTACTTTTGATGGCTTGACAGACCCAGAATATTTTATTGTACAATTCTCAGAGCAAGTACCAGATTCATAAAAAATGGAGACTCTAGATTCAGTATTCAGAGCCACAGCTGCCAAATGGTGGAATGGTCATAAAAAGTATATTTATAGTTGGAGAGCTTGTCAAAAGTTTCTTCGCTTGAGATTCATGGATCAACCTCGGGAGGTACGAATCAGATTTAATGGTAAGACTAACCCTCAAGAACATTTGGAGCAGTGTTATGAAGCATGGATGAATGTACCTTGTGAAGAATGGGTACATAGGTTTATACACACTCTGGAACCTGTAGCAAAGAACTGGTATGCGGAGGTGGAGCTTCGCCATGGTACTGTAAGTTGGGTTAGCCTTGCTGATAGTTTTGTGCTTACATTTTCTATTAATGAGGTTTTCCCTGCTTTGGACGTAGCTATTAGGTTGATCCATACTAAGGTGTTTGATGATAAACAAATAGCCGAGTACTAATTTGATTGGAAGGAACAAGAAGCTAATGCAGTAGAATGCTATAACCTCGCCATTGATGAAGACGATGACCCCCGCAACATTAATATTCCTGAGTCAAAAGGACATTGTGAAGTACATGGACCAACAATCAAATCACCTGAAGTAACTCAGCCCTTGAAAACAAGGAAAGTAAACATTGGATCAGAAGAAATTCCTAAGTACCCTACCATTGGAGATTATTGGGACGAAGAAATGGTGAGCAAAGTGACTGAACTCCTCCATGATTTTCAGCACTTATTTCCAACGAAGCTCTCAGAAATGAAAGGTATCCTTGGTGATATTGGAGTGATAAAAATACCTTTGAAAGCTTATGCGAAGCCTGTGAAGCAGCACCCTTATAGGATGAACCCTAAGTATAAAGAAAAAGTCAGGATGGAACTAGATAAGATGCTCACTGTAGGAATAATTGAGGCTTTCGAAGAGTCTGAATGGGTCAGCCCTATGGTGGTACATGAAAAGAAGACCAAGGGAGAAATCAGAATCTGTGCTGATCTGAGGAAGCTGAATGATGCCTGTTTACATGATCATTTTCCTACTCCCTTTATAGATGAAGTTTTAGACAATGTCGGAGGTCAAGAAGTGTATTCTTTCACTAATGGATTTTCAGGTTACCATCAGATCATAATTGCTCCAGAGGATCGACATAAAACAACCTTCGCTACAGAAATGGGATCTTTTCAGTATACTATTATACCCTTTGGATTGAAGAATGCACCTTCTATATTTTCCAGAGTAGTCATATATGCATTTAAGGAATTTATTCATAAGTTCTTGGAAATTTACTTTGATGATTGGACTATCTTTGGTTTATTGAAGGATCATATAGCCAGTTTAAGACTTATGCTGGACAAGTGTAGACAACATCAGATTTCATTGAACCTGAAGAAGTGTCTCTTTTGTGCACCTTTTGGAATTCTGCTAGGTCACATTGTATGCAAGCAAGGATTGATGGTGGATCCTGCGAAGATAGCCATTATTGTGAACTTGCCACCTCCGAAGATTGTTAAGCAACTTCGCACTACGCTTGGTCATACTGGATATTACAGGAAATTCATTAAAGGATATGCTCAGATTACAGCCCCTATGGAAAATAAATTGAAGAAAGATATTAAGTTTGAGTGGACACCTGAATGTCAGGAAAGCTTGGATATTTTGAAAGAAAAGATGGTAACTGCCCCTATCTTAGTATTCCCTAACTGGAGTAAGTAGTTTCATGTTCATGTCGATGCATCTTCCATTTCTTTAGGTATAGTATTGGCTCAGTCAGGTGAAGGTAATATTGATCACCCTATTGCTTTTGCAAGTAGAAAATTGTCCACAGCAGAAAAGAATTATACTACGACAGAACGAGAAGGTCTAGCTATGGTTTATGCATTGCAGAAATTTCGACATTATTTGTTAGGATCTCATTTTAAGATGTTCACTGACCATTTCGCTTTGAATTATATGGTTAACAAGCCTATGTTAGGTGGAAGGATATGCAGGAAGGTCTATTGCAGAAATTTCGACATTATTTGTTAGGATCTCATTTTAAGATGTTCACTGACCATTCTGCTTTGAAGTATATGGTTAACAAGCCTGTGTTAGGTGGAAGGATATGTAGATGGCTGATTTTGTTTCAGGAGTATGACTTTGAGATCATAGTTAAGCCATGAAGACTTAACCTAGGGCCTGACCACTTGTCGAGGCTCAAGTCAGGAGAAGAGCCCACTAGTTTGGACGAAGGTCTTCCTGATGCCCAGTTGTTTGCCATCCAGATGGTTGATGACTATTTTCAGGATATTGTTCAGTACTTATCTACAGGTTTTGCACCCTATGAGATGACAACGCAGTAGAAGAAGCAGCTGGTGGTTAGAGCAGCTGACTTTACCTTGATAGCAGGACAGCTATATAAGATGGGACCAGATGAAATACTGCGCAAATGTGTCCTGGAGCATGAAAATCCATTGATTTTGGTTGAGGCACATTTTGGAGCAGCAAGAGGTCATTATGCAGGAAAAGCTACGGCACAGAAGATCCTGACAGCTGGATTGTGGTCGCCTACGATTCATAAGGATGAAAGAGATTATTGCCACCGTTGTGATATCTGTGAGAGGACAGGAAAACCATCCAGGAGGGATGAAATGCCTCTGGTTCCACGGGTAACTTTACAAGAATTTGACAAGTGGGCTATTGATTTTGTTGGACCAATCAATCCCCCTGCAAAGAAATCTGGAGCAAGATACATTATTACAGCAACTGATTACCTTACTCGTTGGGTTGAAGCTCAACCAGTCAAGGACTGTAGCGCTGCTACAACTACGAAGTTCATATTTGATAATATCTTGTTGAGGTTTGGGTGTCCTAGAATTCTTATGAGTGATCAAGGATCACATTTTCTGAATAAGACTATTGAAGCATTGACCGAAGAATTTCAAGTATATCATCAGAAGAGTACTGCCTACCATTCTCAAGCAAATGGAACTGTCAAAGCCTTTAACAAGATTCTTGAGCACGCTCTGACGAAGGTTTACAATGTTAACAGAAATGATTGGGATCTTAGAATTCCAGCAGTATTATGGGCTTATAGAACCACTTGCAAGAAGTTGGCAGGCCACACACCTTTTAGGCTGGTATATGGACAAGAAGCAGTTATGCCCATGGAGTACATTGTTCCTAGCCTTAGAATATCTGCATTCACAGAGATGGATGATCCATCCGTGTTGAATGAAAGGCTGGCGAAGATACTGGAACTAGAAGAAGACAGATTCATTGCAGGTTTCCAGCAGCAAATACAGAAAACTAGAGAAAAAGCATGGCATGATAGACACATTAAGAAGAAGCATTTTCAGAATGGTGATCTTGTGCTCTTGTACGACAGTAAATTCATGAAGTTCCCAGGTAAGTTCAAGACACATTGGAAAGGACCATACATAGTCCAGAAAGTTACCGATGGTGGTGCAGTTCAGTTAGCTAAATTGAATGGAGAAATTTTGCCTTCCATGGTGAATGGAAGTAGATTAAAGAAGTACAGGGACGGGCCTCTACCCCCTGATCAGAAGTAATAGCAAGGAGAAGAGTCTAAGTACCAAGAACAGTTGAAATTGGGTACTAGACTATAATGAAGCTGTTCTTAGAGAGCTTCGGCATATTGTTGGAAAAGTTACAAAGTGTCGAAGGTTGTGGAAGAAATTATGTCGTGAGTCGAAGTTCAAAGTTCTGTCGAAGCTTATGTCAGGATGTGTCGAAGGTCCTTATTGTGGCGAAACTGAAGTTAGTGGTTGTGCCGAAGAAGAAAGGTGTGTCGAAGCTTAAAATTCGACCGTTGGAAAAAGTAATATTTGGTAGTGCCAGTACGTTAACTGCATTAACTTCCTGTAATGATGAGATTTTGGTTGAATCCACAGCCGTATTTGGAAAATCTAGCGCTGTTTGGACAAGATCTATCGTCGCTCAGTCAGATTTGGTGTCTTTAATGCACAGTTATGGCAGATCTGGTCATTGGATCCTATAAGAAGACACCCAGGCCTACAAATTTCTCATTACACATTTTCTTGAGTTTCACAATTGAGTCCAGGTCAGTTGATCGCACAATTAAGCAATTGCTGAGAGATTTCAGAAAGAGGGGTCTGCAGAACTTTATGAGGAACCCACCTGCATCTGCACCTCACGAAGAAACTTCCTCATTGCCGAAACCACTGATGCAGAAACGATCTAACAGAAAGAAGTTTAAGGTAGAAGTTCGCTCTAAGCGGAACGAAGAAATGCACAAACCATAAGGAAAGACACCGGAGGATCCCGTGATTCATATGAATCCTCTTGGTTCGGCAGAACTCCCACCTGACGATTTCGAAGACTTCGGTGAGGATGAGAACGTTGCATCGCAACGTCCACCATATCTCCCACCTATTCGACAAGGATTTGAGCCAGCTCGACGGACCGTCAAGTTCGCATTACTCACCCCTTCGCTGCCACAAGGTGTGAAGTTGGTCAAAACAATGACAGGAAGAGTAGATCGGCTCAAGTAGCCAGACCATGATACGAATGATTGTGAGAAGTTTCCGCAGTTCGTACCTGGGAAATACTTGCACTCCATCCATTATCTGGAGGTTGGAACGACGTTACTTGAAGTAAAACAGTGGGCTGCTGGCTTGTTGAAGATGTTGAATGTCCCCCACTTTGGTCGCAGCCCGCAGGTTACCGTGGTGGTCAAGCAGTTATTGGCGTTGGTGCATGATGGGCACCTATCGATAGGAAACCAGAGAATTGCTATTGATGAAGAGCTGATTTATAGGATTGCAGGCTTGCCGAAGGAAGGGCCTGATCCTGGGATTGAATTTGTTGGAAAGAACGAAGATACGAAGCTGGCGCAACACATGAAGGACCGCTTCGGTTTGACAAAAGGAAATCGAGGGTATCAAACATCGACTATTTGGCACTAGAACATTTGCTACGCCACAGAGATCCTAGCATGCAAATTAATGAGAAAGTGCATACCTAATGAAGTACCTTCCCCGATTGTCAGTATTGCTGTGAACTATGCCGAAGGATACAATTACAAATGGACAAAGTACATTGCTAGAGAATTCCTTGCAGATGTCCGCAATGCACAGGAGAAAGGTAGAGCCTTTCATTATTCATGGTTGTTAGTGCTTATTGCACTGGTAGGATGGAGAGAACCTACCGAGGCATAGTTTGTTGATGTGCCTCCGGAGATGCCTGGCGCAACAAGGTATGCATCTCTTTGGATTTCACAAGATAAGGACTTGCAGTAGATGACGAACTACGTGTTCGCCTCCTATTCGCTGAATATTACAGTTGAGATCCTGAAAACACCGCGGCTCCGTAATGAGCTATTTTCTCAGTATACTGGAGTGGCCAAATTCAAGGTTGATATGCATAATGTCTTCATCCAGGCCCGCGCAGATAACAAACATACATGGTGAACCAGGAAGACATCCTCGCAGTAGTTTAGCAGTGGCCGGATGAATGGATGAAGGACGCAGGAACAAGGCCCGACATACCAGTCCCTCCAGTAACAGATGTGGGTGCAGGTCCTAGTCAGTCGCTGCAGAATGACCCACTAGAAGAGAGCGAAGAACAAGATGAGTCACAGCAGAACGAAGGTGACCATGGTGGAGATGACGAAAGTGATCGAGAAGAAGAAGCACAAAATGGTGAAGAAGAAGAAGAATCAGTCAAGACCATTTCAGACCCTAATCGTCTAGATAAGCGCAAGTCCCCAGAAGTGGAGGAAGTTACTAACCCTCAGCCTAGAAAGAAAACTAAGGCGTTGAAGGGCAAGAATATCATCGAAGAGCCCGCTTTGACGATTGAAGAGCTTGATCAGGATTTGACGAAGTCTATAGAGGTATTATCCAGCAAATGGGCAGAGTTTGAAGCTAAACATCTTGATGTGCTCACTGGCGTAGCATAGCGAATTGCAGAACTTAAGGCGTTATCAAAAAGAACAGCAACTGGAGCTACAGCAAGCAGTGCCCCAGTATGCGCGCAGCCAGATACTAGACAATGGATAGCCAGAAACAACAGAGGACAAGTACCAAGTGCAGCTCTTATAATACCTGACGCAGCATCTCAATCGCAGGTAAGCATGATAATTGAAATAGATTACACTAAGTTTTCTATGCCGGAGCTGCATTTTTGTCAATTGGGACTCATGAAGGAGATCTGAGAAAGAGACAGCTACACACACATGCAGTTAGAGAATACCATGAAGCAGAGTGAGAGCCTCAAAGCACAATTGAAAGAATCTGAACAGAAGAAGAGGGATATAGAAAACAAGCAGGCTACACTAGCGCGAGTGTTGGATGAGGCGTGTCGAAGTCTCCCTGACTTCGACATGCAGGCTGGAGAAGAATCGGAGCAAAGAATAGTAAAGATGAAAGACTATGCACAACAGTCTAGAAGCCAGATAGAGAAGATGAAAGCAGAACATGAGGCCTAGATTGCGGAGCTTCAGCTTCGCCTCATTCCTGAGAGTCCACCAGAGGTCAGGGAACAACGTCTCAGAGATATTTAGGCCTCAGCAATGAAGATCTCAGATCTTGTGAGTAGTGCATCAAAGCTGCTAGACGAAAGTGTAGGGGCCTGGACAACTTGCAGGAAAACCCAAAAGTAGAAAAGTTGCAAGAAACCATCAAGCAGCGACAGACAGAGCTGGATGTAGTAAAAGCGGAAATTAAGACATTGCCTCCTATGCAGAAGATGCTTAAGGCAAAGCATAGTAATGAGCTCCAGCGATAAATTGAGTCTTGCAGAAGAAAAGAAACACTGTTAGTGAGATCTGTGCAGCCCCTCATTAACGAGGCCTTGGAGTTGAGCAATGCTACGGACAACCAGCTCAAAGTCTTGAAGGAGTACGATGCGTTTGCACAGAAAAAGGCCAACGAAGCATCTACAACAACATTACAGGAGATAGTGGAGAAAGAGCAAGCAGCTGAAGATATCATGCGCAGCCTCAACAACCAGTTTACTATCTTCGCTACCAAGGTTCTTGCACCCGAAAAGCAGCAGAGTGTCCCGGGACGGGACACTGGTGAGTCTTAGGGGCCTGTTGGGGATCGGACCTTGAAGGTCCTTAATTTTGGCAACTCTGCAGTTTTGGTGCAAAGCTTGTAAGCGGAGTTGTGATCCAAAATAGTCTTAGGGGCTTCGTGGTTGGGTCGAAGCCCCTCTTTTTGTAAATGTCCCCTGGTTTTTGGGTACCCATGGTTTTTAAGCCCATGGTATTGTAATAGTGCACTTGTATAAATAGGCACTTATGTAAAGGAGTCAAGTAAGCTTTGTGTTATGATGATGATGTGATGCGAAGAAGCTAAGGTCTATTTTTGGGTTTAAGGTTTAGTCCCAGCTGAGTGCATGGACGACCTCTGCCTCTGAGTGCATAGTTTTGGGTTGTTGAGAAGATCTGCAGCTGAGTGCGCAGATCAGAACTGCATTGTTTTGTAGATTGTTGAATATAAACGTAGTTCTGTGGACATAGCCCCTACACTGGGGGTGAACCACGTATATCTTGTGTTGTGGTGGTTCTTTTTATTTTGTTCCTTTTATGTTTTTATGCATTTGATAAGTGGATGAATGATAAAGTAAGATAAATTGATAATTATTAACTTCACTGTGAATTCCCTGTTAAGGGTTAAGCAAGAAACTGTCTTTTTATCTGAACTGCGAAGCTATTTAAGTGAATGTCGAAGCTCTGTATTGCATAATTATTCTCTGTTAAGATAAAGGTACAGTAATATCCCTCTTTCGCCTGCAGAAACCTGATTCTGCGATACCCCATAGCTGTTTCGGGTGAGACTGCAACCTATGCGCAGGTTGTTTCCGAAAGGGCCAACACTGTGGGTCTGTTTGTTGGTGTGAAGATAAAAGCATAAGAACCCAGGTCTTACCCATCCGCCCAACAAACCTTTTCAAGGCTAGATGACTTGTAATATACCTTAATGTATATTATTCATTAGTTTATTACTATTTAGGTTAAACAATCAATTAGTTAA
>LPNX010675607.1:0-44191 GCA_001517045.1 Pseudotsuga menziesii
TGTCAGGTCTCTTTGACCTAGAGATGGATACTACAGTGATTCTATGTGATAACCAGAGTTGTATAAAGATGACATAGAACCCTGTGTTCCATCGAAGCACGTAGAAATATAGTATTTCTACATATGAGATAAGATACAGATGATGATGTTTCAGTATTCCCATATTGAATATATAGATGATGTTTCAGTATTTCTATACTGAAGATATAGATGATGATGCTTTCAGTATTCACATATTGGAGATATAGATGATGATAGTTCAGTATTCACATACTGGAGATACAAATGATGATAGTTCAGTATTCATATACTGAAGATGTAGATGATGATGGTTCAGATGATGATTCAACACTGATGTGTTGACGAAGCCTCTGTCTCAGGTAAAGTTTGAACACTTTTGAGACAAGCTTGGTGTTGTTTGGAAAGACCTTCGTCGAAAGGAGGAGCAATGATGTAGTAGTGGGATTGTATCATCCATGGACATTTGTCCTAAAGTGATCTGGTGACTTTGGTCCTCGAGAATGAAGAGGGAATGTATCATCTCGAGACATTTTTCTAAAATAGATCCAGTGATTTCAGGTCCTCGTGAATGTAGTGGGATTGTATCATCCTTGAACTTCTATTCAGAATGTATCTGGAGGCTTCGGTCCCCGTGAATGTGGTGGGATTGCATCATCCTTGAACTTTTGTTCAGAATGTATCTGGAGGCTTTGGTCCTCGTGAATGTGGTGGGATTGCATCATCCCTGAAATTTTGTTTAGAATGTATTCAGAGGCTTCGGTCTCCGTGAATGTGGTGGGATTGCATCATCCCTGAAATTTTGTTCAAAATTTATCCGGAGGCTTCGATCCCCATGAATGTGGTGGGATTGTATCATCCCTGAACTTTTGTTCAAAATGTATCCGAAGGCTTTGGTCTCCATGAATGTGGTGGGACTGCATCATCCCTGAACTTTTGTTCAGAATGTATCTAGAGGCTTCGGTCCCCGTGAATGTGGTGGGATTGCATCATCCTTGAAATTTTGTTCAGAATGTATCCGGAGGCTTTGGTCCTCGTGAATGTGGTGGGATTGCATCATCCCTAAACTTTTGTTCAGAATGTATCCGAAGGCTTTGGTCCCCATGAATGTGGTGGGATTGCATCATCCCTAAAATTTTGTTCAGAATGTATCCGGAGACTTCGGTCCCCGTGAATGTGGTAAGATTGCATCATCCTTCAACTTAGTCCTAAAGTGATAGGGAGTGATTATCCCGTAATTGTATATGGTAGATTCGGTTGTCGAGAATGTGGTAGGACTGTATCATCCTTGGACTTAAGTCCAAAAGTTATCCGAAGACATTCATCTTTATGTTGTGGATTGCAGGTTGCTGCTGATGATGATGTTGTTGATCGAAAGATCAGAGTGTGAAGATGATGTTACTGATCGAGAGATCAGATTATGATGATGATGATATTGTTGATCGAAAGATCAGAGTATGATGATGATGATGATGCTGACTGAAATTTCAGAGTATGATGATGATGATGATGCTTACCGAAAGTTCAAAGTATAATGATGATGATGATGATGCTGACCGAAAGTTCAGAGTATGCCGATGATGATGTTGCTGATCAAAATATCAGAGTATGATGATGATGATGATGCTGACCGAAAGTTCAAGAGTATGCTGACAATGATGTTGCTAATCGAAAGGTCAAAATACTATTGATGATGATGATGTCGATCAGGCGGTCAAAGTGTTGCTGCTGCTGAAGTTTGAAGATGAATACTATATGTTGAAGATGATGAAAAGATTCCAATGATCTATAGATGTATCACCCTGATGATGTTGATGATGCCCTCCTTCTCCTACTGTTGTTGTTGTTGGTTATTGTTGTAGAATACCCTTATCGTTAAGGGGGAGTGTTGAATTAATGTAACTTCGAAGAATATTCTAAATATATTTTAGTGGTCCTCGATGTTCCTATAGGGAGAATTACTTGTATTTCTTTGTACCCCAATGTTCCTATCGGGAGAATTACTAAAATTCATGGGGAAGTCCCCTTCGTTGTAAGTTGGGTCATTAGTACCCCAGTTGTGGTTACTCGAGCTTACATAACTGAGTTAGGATTACTCAAGCCTACATAACTTAATTACTCAAGCCTACATAACTTAGTCAACTATTAAGTGAATGAAAGAATATAAATAGAGGGAGGCGCTTCTCATTTGAGACATACACACACACACACACACTTGTGTAGCGCATAAGTGAGAGAGAGAGTTGTAGCTAGAGAAGGAGGAGGATCTATTTTTGGGTTTTACCTTTTATCTTTTGGGGCATCTATATTGAGGAAGCTTTTGTTTGGTTTTTCCCATTAGGGTTTTCCCAAGATAAATGTTTGTGTTCTTTTTTGTGTGGTTGTGCTTGTTTATCTTTCAGTGATCTTTTGGCTTATGGTTATGCTGTTATGATTCTAAATGTTTTAAGATATGATATAACCATTAAAAACTTAACAACAAGAAACCACATCATCAACAATAGTATCATTATCACTCCCTCTTTCTCAGGAGGTCCTTTCAGACTACACCAAGCTTGTCTCAAAAATATTCAAACTTTATACGAGACAGAGGCTTAGTCAACACATCAACAACTTGTTCCTCTATAGGAACATACTAGAGCTCTATGGCTCCTCTCTGCACCATACACTAGATGTAGTGGTACTTTATCTCTATATTTTTTGACTTATCATGAAACACCCATTTCTCTATCAGCTTTACGTAACTTTGGTTATCACAGTAAATATAAGTCGCATCCATATCAACATCAAACAATCTTGCCAATAAATTGCAGTGTATTCAACCTCAGCTATACTGATAGAAACAATGGAAAGATCACACCTGATCCCACATGAAAAGAACATCCCAAAGTTCTCTTTTTATCTTCAACACTTCCTGCCCAATCTAAATCAATATAGCCATGCAATATGAACTAATTTTCTGTTGCATCTCTAAGGCCACAATCCATAGTATCCTTTAGATACCTCATCACATGTTTTGCTACAACTAAGTGAACATGTTGAGGGTGCACCATATACTGACTCAAGGTGTTTGCAACAAAACATATATCTGGTATTGTATTTTTTAAATACATCAATGAGCCAATACTTTGTCTATACAGTCTGACTTCCACTCTTTATAAAGAGTCATCATTTAGGAGCTTTAGGTTTTTCACCATCGAAGTGTTCATTTCCTTGCAATCCAACATCCCAAATCTCTTTAGGATCTCAACTGCATTTTTTCCTTGATTTAGGAAAATCTCTTATGGGAACTGCCATACTTCAAGGCCTAGGAAGTAATGCATCATGCCAAGGTATTTCATCTCGATTTTTTTCACAAGCTTCTTCTTACATTCATTGATGAGCTTCTCTTCTCTTATAAAAAATAGATCATCTACATACAACAATACTATCATGATCCCATCCTCTACAAACTTATAATAAAGGTTGGAATCTGCTTTACTTTTGGTAAAGCCTAATCTCACCAGGAAGGCATCAATTCTTCCATACCACGCCCTAGTTGCTTGCTTCAACCCATATAATGCTTTCTTCAATCTACATACATGTGTATTCTTATCATGTGTTTCAAAACCTTCTGGTTGTTCAATGTACACTTCCTCTTCTTTCACAATGTTTAGGAGGTTTGTGTTTACGTCCGTTTGGTGTAGCTTCCATTTCATCTTGGCTACCAACGCGAGTATATTTTTGATTGAGGTATATCTTTCTATTGGGGAAAAGGTCTCTTCATAATAAATCCCTTCCTTATGAGAGAATCCTCGTGTGACAAATATTGCCTTGAAATTTTCAATATTTCCATTTGTTGAATGCCTTGTCTTGAAAATCCACTTTGAAGAGACCACTGATTTATCCTTCGTTCTTGGTACCACATCCCAAGAATAATTATTTATGATAGAATTGTATTCTTAGATCATGGAATCCATCCATTCCTTCTTCTTTGATGCTTCTTCAAAACAAGTAGGTTCTTCATGCACAAGGTTGCACATCAAGGCCACATAGTTGGAGTAAATACTTGGCCTCTTGCTTCCTTCTGGTGCACCATATATTTCCACTTCTTGAATTATATCACAAACCCAATCTTATATTTTGTTTATTGAAATCATCTAATAGGGTGTCTCCATGGGTATTTAGGGTTCTGCCATGTCATTGTCTTCTGGTATGTGTTCTTCTTCAACTTCTCTGACTAGTGGTCTTCTGGTTTCTACAATTATAGGAGCCTCCTGCTCTTCTTCATGTCTTCATCTACATAGTTATTTATGGATTTGTTGAAGGTTTCATCTTCATCAAATGTGACATTGTTTTTGATCTCAATATGACGAAAACCTAGGATGTATACTCTGTAGGATTTCGACTAGTCATTGTATCCAACAAATATCCCCTTCTTTCCCGAAGGGTCCAACTTTGATCTTTTCTCCATGGGAACATGTAAGTAAACATGGTAGCCAAATATGTTTAGGTATCTAACTTCATGCTTCCAACTGGTAAACATTTCTTCTAAAGATTTGTTTCCAAGAGAACTATGGGATATTATGTTATGTACATAAATTACGGTCATTGATGCTTCATCCCATAAGTGCATAGGTATATCTTGATCATGGATAATGGTTTTGAATGCTTCCATGATAGATCCATTCTTCATTTATGCCACTCATTCTGTTGGGGATTACAGGGTGTAACAAGCTCCCTCTTAATCCTAGCTTCCTTACAGAAGTCAATGAGTTCATTTGAAGTGAATTATCCTCCATTATCTGATCTCCAGGTGTTGATCTTCTTTTCAGAGAGATTGACGTTAAGAGCCTTGAATTCTTTCAACTTTTAAAATACCTCATCTTTACTCTTTAAAAAATAAATCCAAGTCTTACGAGAGTAGTTATCAATAAAAGAGACATAATAAACATACCCTCTTAAGGAGGTAGCTGACATCAATCCACACAAATCTGAGTGAACAATATCCAAGATCCCCTTTGATTTATTGTTACTGCTTGGAAATGGGTTCTTGGTATTATTTCCTTGACCACATCCTTTGCATACTCCTTCATGATTAATCTAGATATTTGGTAAGTCTATTACTACCTTGCTCACAACTGGAAATGCTTTGTAGTTCACATGAGCAAGTATTATATGCCATAGTTCACATGGATTGATGGCACTGGCTGTAAATTTTGAATCTGTGTGCCCCTTCAATTTTTAGAGTCCTCCTTCTTCAATTCCAATTACAACTGCATCATCTATTGGATTTCGTTTTGACCACAGGAGAACTTCACCATCTACAAAATCAACTTTGAAACCTTTCTTATCTAGAGTTGTGATAGAAAGAAAATTATTCTTTAAACCTGGAAACATAAGACTTCTTTCATCTTCATAGAGTTTCCATATTTTATCTTGTAAGAGGCTTCTCCCATTCCTTTGATGGGATATTGATAATCATCTCCAAGCGGCACCTTGTGTGGATAGTCTTTTCATGTAAGATATGAGAGAGAGTCTTTGTAACTTGTCATATGTTTTGAAGCACTGCTATCTATGAGCCCAGTGTCACTTCCATGAGACACTGATCCTATGAGAGCTGAAATTAAGACATAGTATTCACTAGAGTCTTCATTTTCTCTATCCTTCTCCTCATCCGATTCATTCTCTTCGACTGCACGAGCATGGAACTTTAAATTCTTCTTCTCGAGTTGATATCTCTTAAGCGGACAATGTATGGAAATCTATCGCAACTTATTACATGCATTATATTCAAAATATGAGTAATCCTTTCTAGGTTTCTTATCTCTTTTAAATTATTGAGATTTTATAAGAGGTGATCCTCAATACTTTCTTTTGTTTCTTCTATTATTTGCATGATCTGCTAGTGCTTGATCTTAATTATCATTTATATTCTCTTCTCTATTTGTTATCCTTCCTTCTTCTTGTACACATTCTTTCCATAGTTTGTTGAACTTGGCCAACTTTCTTCCAGCACATATTCCTCTGATGAAGGAACCCCATTTTGTCGGAAGACCATTCAAAGTGGTCATTACAACTTCCGCTTCTTCCACTATGTCATCAATGGCTTCCAATTGTCCTTTGATATGAGATACTCTTGAGAAGTAGGATTGAATAGTTTTTTCCTTTTGCATCTTCACACCCTTGTGTTGATTTCTCAAGGTCATTTTATTTATTTATGTTCTTACCTTCAAATAGGTTGGTCAGTGCATCGAACATTTTCTTTGGAGTATTCTTTGAAGATACTTGAGGGATCAAATGATCCTTGATAGAATCAGCTATGATCCTCTTAGCTTTGATCATGTCCTTCTTATGCTTGATCTCATCTTTGATGTAACCTTCCAGGTCATGTTCTTCAAGGATGAGCATGACTCTATACTTCCATGCTTTGAAATTATTTGCTCCTTCAAGATTTTCATCAAGATCGATATTGTTTGTCAATTTTAAAGAATGAGAACCTCAAATTAAAATATATGAGGTGGAGCTTACCAATGTGAGGACTGCTTCTAAAATTTGCTTTAGGATGACCTAGGGTTTGACAGAAAAACCCTATTTTTCAACTGTGGTCCCTTGCAAATCTGATTGGAGGAAAATATGCACCTCCCCATGGCAAGTTGGTCTATATATTCCTTAACCCGAACCTGTGGCCAGAACCTTGAAAATTTTGATGCCCTAGTTTATCCTGGCAACAATGGTAGGTCAAAAAATGAAAATCCACATAATTTAAAACTGCTTTGACATAAAGATGCACCCTCCTAAGTTGAGTTGAATAGTCCTTATTTTTTGGCTGATTTATGGAGGGATTTGTCTATAATAGTGATGCATAACTTGCTGAACTACTGGATAAGTTATTGCACAATGTCTTATTTCAGGTTGGCTCTGATACCATGTTAATATTTTGAAGAGTTGTTATGCCAAAACATAAGGATCACTAAAAGAATAACAAACACAATATAACAAAAGAGAACACAAATATTCATCATGGGAAACCCCTATGGGGAAGAAAACCCAACAAAACTTCCTCAATATAGACTTCCACCAAGTACAGTGTAAGAGCCCATAAATAAGACTAGTTGCTTCCTTCCTCTCAGATGGAATGCTCCTTCTCTCTCTAGCGAACTTGCTTGAGTGTTCAGTGTTTCCAAATGAGGGATGCTCCTCACCTATATATATTGATCAGTTGAGAAGCCTAATAATCCAACAGGGCCGATTTCTCCTCTCAACTAGGGACAAATTTCCTTAGTAGACTCAAAATAACATTTTAATAATATGTTTGTGGGTACTACTGACCTAACTTACAACATAGGTTTTACACCAAGAATTTACATGACCAATTACATCAATGACATGGTCGATCGGTGGAACTACATCTCCGAAAGGAGGAATGATAATAAAAGTACAAAATATAATATATTTTGTAGTTACATTTCTTTAACATTTGGGCCCTCTTAATAGCCTCATCTTGGACCTTCTTGATATTCCATACTACTTCACATAGGAACCAGTGTTTTCTATATCGTTAGATCCATTTCCATGGAAAATATGTAACTTGACATCAACCCCCACCATTCTACGCGTATGGGGTGCTGACTGACTTGAATTTGTAGGACCACTACTTGGACATTGAATATTTCTTGTACCACTATTCTGACTATTACTACTCTAATTTACTTTAAAACACTATGATAAATGGTTAGGTCTTACATCTATCTCTAGAGATGTATGAGGGGTTGTTGGTATGTCACAGCCTATGGTATGGTGTAGATTAGCAACTTCTTCTTATTCTTCTACAATAAGCTAGTATTCCTCATCTTAGTCACAAGACTCCTCATTGAGTTGTGGTACCTGTTCATAGCATCCCCTTTCACCCACAATGCAACTCTCTCTCCTTATCGCAGTCCTCCAATTATTCGACTAGAATCTATTCCCACTCCTCAAGAACCCACTCTCTTCGCCAGTCTTGCTTTCTTTATTCTTATCATTTCAACTTATTCCACACATTTCCCTAGACCTTCCTTTTGTCGATACCCATGCCCTTCGTGCACAATGACTCTACTCATCGGAGTATGGATCTACTCATTGGAATTAATCCTCAAGACCCCTTTTTCACACAATAACATCTAATCCACAACTTAAAGGATCTCAAATACCTACCATGCAATCCTTTAAAAAAATTCCCTTACGCTTCACTATAGGACTTTATTTTATCGACAACAAACTCAATGATATATCCTTCTAGAATGATATCAACCCAATAATCAGTAGCCCGTGATATCTTGTTATTCACACTCTTTAGTTGTTGTAGCAACTGAGGTGTCCATCTCGTAGGCTCACCTTCTTGGAATTTCGTCTTTTAGAAAGTCAACCCCGACAACCACTCATTCAACAAAATAGGAAACTCGCCAAAGAATATTTCATGGATATTAGAATAGACACACTTACCTAACCACTATCCTAAAGTTATTCATGGATCTTAGTTTTCTTCTTGAGCAAACTCTTTTGTCTTCTTATCAAGCTAAGCCTCGATCTCAGACTTCATTGGATGCCACATAAACATACCCTTTCACATTGATCTCAATCCCGACAACATAACCATTTGTTGGTACAATCTTAATGTAACCTAGGTTTAAACCTCATATACCCAAAAAAACCAAGATATCGACTCGAAAGGTGTTTAGCCCCTTTGATAAGACCTGTAGAAGATATGAGGTCTCTTCAAAGGTACCCATGGGGACTGCAAGAACTAGGTTTTTTCAGACAAGAAGGTGAATGTCACCATACGACATAAATGTATCTTCGACAGGTGGAACTTCAACAGATCAAGAACTATGACATATAGCATCCTATTTAACTGCAACGTTTAACCATGACTATGATACAATAGATATCCATTCAATTATTGCTTCATTTACTCATCATATATATTTATTAGTCAATGCATTAATAAGCAATAAACAAAGTAACACACACATAAGGGACAATTGACACCATAAATTTTAATATGGAAACCCGAAATGGGAAAAACCACAATAGCGTTCATTATTATCCAAGAGTCGCAACAAGAACACTTATGTTTGCACAAAAAGCCAAGAGACATCTTTTTAGCTTCTCATTACAAAACATTTGTGCACACAACCAATAGATTGACCTTCGTCCTTGTGACTATAATTCATCTTAAACTTTGACAAAACAATACATGAACTTCTCCACTACAACATACAAAAAAAACATATCACTTTTCTCCTTAAATTTTATAACCCCCCAAAATCCCAACCCGTTACATATTCATAGGCTCTTTATGGCCTTTCACTCTGCGCCCACTAACCCATCCCACTAATGTAAGTGGAAAAATGTTTCTAACAGCCTAACCAACCTTTCAATTGGACTTTATCAAAACAACTTACTTTCTTGAATTCTCAGTCACAGCTTCAAAGTTGTCCACTTTGTTGAACCATTTTATCGCAACTCCATTCAAACTTCGACCGATTCCTCAAAACTGGTATCCAAAATATCCAAAAACTACCCAGGGACAACAACAATAAGTATTTGACAATTTCTTTAAGTGGTTTGGATTCACTCTCATTTTTTATCCTGTTTCTCTCTACACGCGGGTCATAGTTTTAATAGTTGTGTACACACGCTGTTGTTTGCCTAACAATTGCGTACATTTCAATTTTTGTGTTGTTTCTTGATTGGAATGCTTGCTGGGTGAATTCTGAGTGTTGTCGAGTCTTCGTGGTTTATGTGTTGTATGTTAGTTGCCTTTATAGTGAGTGGAAGCTCTTTTATATTGTAGTTTTTAGGAAAATTGATTTCTTGTCATCTTTTTTATTAGGGGTCCCTTTTGTTTGATTGAGTCATGAATTCTTAGTGTCTTACTTGTGTGGTATTTCATCCTAGCTGTAAATCCATGTTTGGGGTTTTATTTTACATTTTCATTCAATTATAACAAAAATACAAAAGTATTTTCATTTTGCATATGCATTTGCACTTTGCATGTTTACGAGTGCACTTGCACTTTTGCTTAGAGTAGTACTTTTGCTTTGATCATTTGTGCTTTTGCTTGCATTAGTCTAGGCATTATTGGAAATATTGCATTGGCATTGAAATTGAAAGAGACTATATTTGTGCATTTTTCAGTTAAGAGCATGCAAATTTCATTTGAAAAATAAGACTAGTACTTAGCAATGTTTATATGTATGTTTTTTTCTTGCCGAGTCTCAAACATCATTAGTTGCATGACCATATCCTTTTGAGTAAGAAACAACCAATTAAAATTAATGCTTAATTTTAAAATTGATTAGAAATATTTCTTTTGTGTAGGGCGCACAAACAAATATAGTTTTTAGAGTCTTGGATTAGTAATTTGTGAGTAAACTTCTCTAAGACCATGAAACTCAACATTAGGGGTCTGTCTAGGGAGTGGTGAAACCCATTGTATAATGTCAAGCACAAGGCAGTGTGAAATTTGGTGGTAGATATATCCCTCCAATACTTTCCTTGGCGCCGAATATATATCTACTATTTTATTAATAATTGGGGGTTATTGAGATAATTAGGTGCTTCTTGAGCTTTGAGCCTAGCTACCCTACCCATATGGTGGATATCTACTTCAAGTATCCCCCCAAGAATTGGTTATACGTAGTGACCTTAGTTGCTTCTCTTAGGTCTCATAGGGGCAACTTGTATGGATTTTTATGTGAGTGTCCTTGTCAGGTAGAGGTAAAACAACACAATGGTTTACATTGTGAAGTACAAGAGCCCCTACAACTGGTCTCTTACCTCCTTTTGTAGTGACAGGAGTCTCAGGACTCTCCTGAGCGAGACATACATGCTATATTTCAGGAGGTCACTTATCCATCACCTTTGTTTGTGTGCATTTGGTTTAGCTTCTCTAGAAGTGTGCTTGTTGTCGATTAGTTTACCCTAGGGATCGATACTATTTTTTGTTATTTTTCTTTGGAGTCGTCGTGGATCGAGTTTCGACTATCCATTTTTCATGTTGCTTAGCAGGTTTACCACCTAGTGATCCTTTATAACCCCCTTTTTTAACTAAAGCCAAAGAAGATTTATATATATATATATATATATATATAAAAGGTTGAGCGCAACCATCCTTACACAATCTTAAATCAAAAAATTGCTTTGCTGCAAAAGAGTTTACAGAGGCAAATAAGCAAGCTACAATAAAGAGAGATATTCTGACTTTTTTCCTGAGACTGAGGTTGCCTCTGTAGGGGTATTGTATAACAAACTGTTTATTCAGCAGTAAACAAAAATACATAATAAACCTAAGTATATATCAGCAAGACACAAAATTTCAAAACAATGCCGAGAGAGAAAGGCCTGTCACTTTTGAGCTTCATGGCCGAAAGTTGGATTGCTAACCGAGGGCTCCTCTATCTGATGATCTCCTGGAGTTTCTTGACAATGGCTACCTTCCACCATTTTGGTTAATTTCTAAACATCTTCCTTAAGATAGTCTAATTTTTCAATTAAATCATGCAAATCCCTGGTGTTGTCTTCAATTCTCGAAGCATGACAGTCCAATTGGTTCGATATGTACTTGGCATCGTTAACAACGTTTCGGGTGTTGTTGACGCTGGTTCCCACCATGTTGAGGACCCATTTCATTCTACTTTGAAGGTATGCAAGTGCATACTTGATTTACTGGAGATCCTTGGAAGAATCCATGCTATATTTCTCTTGAATATCCAACGAAGTCCACTATGTTAATTCAGAGTAACTGTAGTTGAAATATACCTAAATCGAGTGATAGTTGAGAAGGAAAGGCTTGATCCTGTGCTATCCACGATGAACCAAAATATTCTTTCATTGTCTGGTGATGCGCCTCACTGCCAATTTGTGAGCTGAGTAAAATTGTAAAGTGAGAAATAAAATTTTCTTCTAGGAGAATGATGAAAGGAAGGAGCTTCTCCATATTTTGAGGGAGCCTGAGATATTTCATGACAAGGATATCTGCGATGCGTGCGAAGTGAAGGCTTGTATTATCAATGAGTTAGAGGAAGAGATGCTTATTTATTGGAACTCAGGATCTAGCAGCACTTCTATGTTGTTCGTGACACGTCAATGGACACATGCTATTGATCAAGGAGTGAGCGATGAAGGGGGGTGATAATGAGGCCTCCTTAGAATTAGAGTGTTATGGAACATGTTTTTGATAGAATTAGTCTCGAATTGAGACTATACCCATCTTATTCTTAATCCCTTTAATGGCCATTTCGTCAGCTAGACTGTTGTTTTGCATTAGGATGTGGTAATAAGAGATCTAAAGGTTGGAGCTCATCTTGATGATTCGTTTGTGCAAACAACTGCAATTGATTTCCCCATCAAAACGACTATTCCTCATTTTTTGAATTATTTGTTTAGAGTCTCCAAAAACAATGATCCCGTTGATGTTTTCTTTTTGAACCAGATCAATTCCAAGAAAGAGAGCAAGCCATTCGACTTCATTATTGGTTTTTCATCCAATCCCCCAGGTGAATGAAACTACTAGTTTTCCTCTGGGATCAAAGATAATCCCACCCGCACCTGCCTCCCCTAGATTTCCTTTCAATCTCCATTGAAGAAGAGGGTGTGGTATTAAAGAGTCTTTATCCATTGACAAAAATCTTCCTTGTCTTTCCGAATTTCCCAATCTGATAGGAGGAATTTGGTTTGAGGAGAGCTCTGCAAACTTAATTTTTTGTAGAATGTTACTTCCGAGGAGCTGAGATTTTTTGCTTCTTTGAAGATGATTTTCTTTCTGTTCATCTTTTCGAAGATCATATTCTATACTTTGATAGCAATGCGCCTAGGATCAGACTTTTCCCCATAAAAAATTGCTCTATTTCTTGAGAGCCATATTTTTGAACAAGTATTTTGCGGAATTGTGTTCCAAATGCGTATCATCGTGGGATTCCCTCCTGCCCTACCAGGGTAGAAGGATTTCCACTTTGAAACCATGTCCATAATATTGCTTGGGAGCCACCCATTAACTGCCAAAGATCCAAGGGAACATTCCCAGAATTGGATGGCCACTGGACAAGTAAGAAAAATATGAAGAGCAGTTTCACTATGGGAGGAACAAAGGGCACATCTTGAAGGTCCCTCAATCCCTCTCTTTATTAAGTTATCTGCAGTGAGCAATTTGTTCTATGCTAACAACCAAAAGAATATGTTAACTTTGGGGATACAATCAGAATTCCATACCTTATTCCAGCTGATAGCGTTTTGATTACCATCATTGCTTTTCAGAGTTTTCAAGCCTTCCTTTACTATGTAATGCGCATGAATTCCCCAACCTTTGATGTCTCGATCCTGAATATTTGAAGGAGATCTACCATGTAAGAGAGAGGAACATATTTTGAGCTCTTCTGGAAGATGCTCTGGGGGCTGCAAAGTTTTCCAATCCTTTCAATTCCCACTATTGTCCCAGGATGAGATATCGTAGAGCCTGTTATAACCCATTTCTTGCATCCAGAGCCTAAGATTGGGAAGATTGAATTCAGTGATGGGAGTGATCCCAAGAACCTTTTCATTCTAGATGTTGATTTTTTCCCATTTCCCAGAATCCAATAACTATTGTCTTTGATTAGACTAACAGAGGTTTTGCACAAGTCCCAAATGGACGAGCCTTTACCTTTCCAATCGATTTATAGACTCCTTGCTATTATGGGTTTAAGGTACTTGATTTGGAGGACCTCCTTCCACCACTCATTCCTACCTAATATGAAGCACCAAACTATCTTGGCACCCATATCCTTGTTGATCATCTTGGGGTCTCTGATTCCTAGCCCTCCCTTATTTTTGTCCTTTGAAACTTTGCTCCAATTTACCAAGTTGAATTTTTTGCCCAGGGTTTTCCCTCCTTTCCAAAGAAACATTCTAATCTCTTTGTTAATGTCATTTTGAATAGACTTGGGAGCTAAGAAAATGGAAAACAAGAAAATAGGATAAGAAGAAAGGATGGATTTTATTAGAGTTAGCTTCCCTGCTAAATTGAGCCATCTTGATTCGCAAACTTGCAGTTTGTTTTTAATATTTTGAATCATGGGCTTCCAAGACTAAGAGTTGCTGGAGTTCTTAGTGATGGTAATACCCAGATATAGGAAAGAGGTCCAATCTATATTCACCTTGATTCCCAGTGACTGAGCAATTTATCTAAGAATTTATGGAGAACAGTTCCAGCCATAGAGCCAAGATTTTAGGGAGTTTAATTTACTTCCAGAAACTTTGAGAAACAGGTCCAAATAAGCTTTGATCCTTCTTCCAATTTGGGTGGAAGCGCTTCCAAGAAATATGGTATCATCGATGAACTAGGCATGGTTGATAGCTTGCACTCCTCTCTCGTAGGAGATGGCAGGAGAATTCTCTTCATTCTTGAGTCTATTAAGCCTTCTGCTGAGAGTATTTGTGATTAGGATGTAGAGGAAGGGATACATTGGGAAACCTTGTCGAATGCCTCTCTTAGCTTGGAAGAAAGTAGTGGGCCTCCCATTGACCAAAGGAGCCACCCAAGGGCTGTCTATACATGATTTAACCCATCTAACGAAAGGGGGAGGAAATCCAAATTTGTCCATAACCTTAAAGACGAAGGAGTGCCTTACTCTATTGAAAGCATTAGGAAAATCCAGCTTGATAGCCATTCCTGCTTCTTTTCGGGCTTGATTGGAGTGTATCGCTTCTTTTACCAAGAGAATCTTATCATAGATTTGCCTGATAGCTATGAAACTTCCTTGATTCTCTAAGATGATGAAGGGGATTAAATTTTTTAGCCCGTGGGAGATAATCTTGGTGAGGATTTTGTAAGAGGAGTTGCATAAGGAGATCGGCCTAAACCTTTTTATAGAAGAAGGATTTATCTCTTTCGGAATGAGAGAAAGGAATGTGGAGTTGGTGGCTCCCCCTATTTAATCTCTAGATTAGGTCCAAATAATCATTCTCGAGAGATATTTTTTAATTATGTTCCAGTAATTCCTGTAAAATCTGATAGTGAAACCATCAGGCTCGGGAGCCTAGTCTGGATGGAGCGACCAAACAACCTTATTGACTTCTTCCAGAGTGACCTTTTGTGTTAGAAAGCTTATGCCTTGCTGTAGGAGATTGGGTATCTCATCACTAAGATTCTTTAGATCTTATTCCTAAACATCTTCATCTTTAGTGTAAAGTTCTTCGAAGTAATTTTTGATCTCTGAATTTATTTCTTCTTTATTAGAGATTTGGACTCCTTCTTAAGAAGTGATCTCTTTAATAGTGTTCTTTCAGTTGCGCTCTTTGCACTGGTTATGGAAAATTTTTGTATTTTGATCGCTTGCTTCTAACCAAAGGCATCTCGATTTAAGGGAAGCTTCTTCTTCCTCTTTGTGGAGAATGGTTTGCAAGTTCCTGCTGACTTCTTTTTCCTTCCAGAGCAGGGGTTTGGTGACCTCAGACGTTTCCATTTGGTTCTGGATGTCTTCAAGATTACTAAGGAGGGAAGCCTTTTATTTTTTGTGTATGAGGGTCTGGTTTTTTATCCAGAGCTTGAGCCCTTTCTTGGTGTTAGACAACTTTTGTTCCATGATGTAGCTAGGGGAACCTTGAATAAATATGCTCTAGGAGTTTTGGACTGTTTCGAAGAACCCAGGCTCCTTTATCCATGTGGGAGAGAGCCTGAAGTGAAGAGGACCAAGATCTCCAATGGGGTAATGGTCGATAGAGATAGGTCTATGATCCGAGATGGCGGATGGGAGGATATATGAAGAAGGAAGAATTGATAAATCTAGGAAAGAGGATCTCACAAGGATCCGATCCAATCTAGCAGCAATGTGACCCGACTCGAACCTCTTATTGCTCCAAGTATATTTTCCTTTTTTAGGTTTGATGTCTATTACTTTACAAGCATTCATGAGATCTTCCAATATCTCTCCAAAGGGATATTGAAATATTGAGCCTCCTTTTTTCTCGTATGAAGAAATAGTGGTGTTAAAATCGCCAGCTATAATGCAAGTTTGCTGCAGCTTCCCGTGCTTTTAAGAATCCAGTTGGTCCCAGAATTCTTCCTTGTAGCCATGAAGGGTTGGCCCATAAATGTTTCCAATCTAAAGGATCTCGTGAGTATTGAGACCTTCAAGTTCTACAAACAACCAGTGTCAAATTTTAGTTTTATAGAAAAATTTAAAAGAAGCTGCGTCCCACCATGTAACTATGCCTCCTGATGCCCCTTGGGAACTTACAACAACGCCATGACCACTTTTCCAGATTTTTTTCATGACTTCTAAGCAGTCGTCAAATTGCATTTTTGTCTCTTGGATAGCGAGGATAGACATTGATTCACTTTGTTTTATTCTTTTTATTTCCTCCAGTTTGTGTTTTCCTCCCAACCCTCCGTAGTTCCAGGAGACAAGCTTCATTATTTCTTAGAAGGGTGGGGTAAAGCTCTGTATTTTCTATTTTCCTGCATTTCTGATAGATTCTTTTCCCCATGAAGTGGCCTTACGAGATAGTCTAGGCTTGATTGCTTGCCTGCTACTTTTTCTCTGTTTGCTTCTATTTCCCTTATGACTTTATTAGGTTTTATTGCTTTTTTGCTTGTTTGTTCCAATTCTTCTCCTCTACTCTCTGAAGTTTCTTCCGTCTGAGCCCTTTCCTATGACCTGGTTATTGATCCTCCGGAGTTTTGGGAAGATTCTGGAAGAACCTCTATATAAGCTTGTTGGGGGAGAGTGGGGATAATTTTATCTTCTTGCCCTATTTCCATGAGCACTCGCTCATCTTTTTTAACTTCCTCTATATTTTTCTTGGTTTCTTTTTTTGCTATTACTACTTCTTCTTCTATAATTTCAAGGGCTTGAAATATGTTTTCACGTGGGTTTTTCTTTACTGGTGATGTCTACCTTGGTCCTTCTTTGCTCCCTTTTCTCTTATGCACTTCGTTCCACTCTTCTTTTGGAGTTTCTGTGGAGAACCTACTGCAATAAACAATGAGAATGCAAAAATATTGGAGCACAAAAGATATTTTATTGATCGCGGGCCACTTCAACGGGGCAACCTCCTTTGAGCAAGCTCAATACAAAATAACTCTTCGGTGCTTTCAATAGCCTCAACACATACTTATATACTAAGTCTAATCTAAACAACTATTACTCCACATGAATGTGGGATAATAAAACCTATTAACTAGATGACTTAACAACTATTACTTACTCCCCATGAATGTGGGATAATACGTCATACTAATTGGACGGCTTATAAAGCATATGCGTCCGAAAAAATATACCAACAAAATAAAGAAGGGGGTTGACACAGGTTCTTAACATCCCCTCCCTCTTTGAAAAATCTTTGTCCTCAAAGCTTTAGATGTGGAAACAACTGCTGAATCTGAAGGAGGGGTTCCCATGTAGCATCCTCTGGTTGCATGCTGGGCCACTGAATTGAAGACCTTTGTGATGGACTGAGAGAGAAGCTGACAAGTGCGCTTATTGAGGATGGCCTCCGAATTCTAAATGATGGATCCTTCAGTAACCCATTCTGGCAAAACAATTTGTGCGTTGATGTTGGCACTGATCACTTACTGAATGCAAGAAGGAGGAAGTGACAATTTATAAGCAACATACCCAATCTTTTTAAGAATTAGATATGTGCCAGAGATCTTTGGAGCGAGTGGTTGATGCCCTTTGTATTTCATGGAGGATTGCTTGTAATGCTGTAGACGAAGAAAAAACCATATCACCAACTTGAAAAGTGCACTCAGAACGGTGTTGATCAGCCTGTTGTTTCATGCAGGCTCTTGTCAAGTGAAGATTGTCCTGCAGGAGGTGAAGAATCTGATGTCGGTTTCAAAGAATAATGTCAATTGCCTAAATTGGTGAATTGCTGGGGGTGGATAGGAGGAGTACTGGAGGTGCGTGACCATAGACTGCTTCATATGGAGTCATTTTAGATGCAGTATGGTAGGAATTATTGTACCACCATTCAGGGAGAGGAGCCACTGTTCCCACTGATGTTGTTCTTTAGATATGAAACAACGAATTTAAGTTTCCCAATATTTGTTGACGACTATAGTCAGACCCTCTATTGGTGGGTGATAAACTAAACTCATATGCAGTTTGGTGTCAGGGAGGCGAAAATGACTTGTGAAAGTTGTGTTGTGGTCTGAGACAATGGAATAAGGGATTCCATGAAGAAGGAATATCTGGGCCATGAAAATTTGTGCGATTAAAGAGGTGATATATGGATGGAGTGTAGTTTCACCCTTGTGGTGCTGACAAGGAACACATTCGACAACCATATGTTGAATTTCGTGTTGGACCCCCTTCCAAAAGAAGTTATGGCGCGTCAACTCATATGTTTTGATGAACCCAGAGTGCGTTGCCGATGGAGAAGCACAGAGTTCATAAAAGACTGCATGTTTAAGGTCTGTGTTCTGGGGAAGCACCAGACCACCCTTGTATCTCAGAGAAAATCCATCCCAATAGGAATACAGTACCACAGAAGCGTTACTGGCCAACTGTTGGATGACTTCAGATAATGAGGATTCGTTGACATAGCCTTGTTGAAGAGAGTGTAACCAAGTTGGAAGAGGCATAGAAATAACTGAAAGAGAAACATGGGCATCAAATGTGTGGAAAAGAGCATCCACCGCAAGATTGTCCCGAGCCTTCTTATAGTCATAATCCCTGAGTTTGAGAACCCATTGCTATTGTGTTGGGGATGAGACCCATTGTTACACAAAATATTTCAAACTTTGGTGATCAGTCTTGATGCTGAAAGGATTATCTAAGAGGGATGGCCACCACTTCTGTACTGTGTGCAAAATAGTCATAATTTCCTTCTCATATGTAGAGGTGGATCAATTATTTCCAGAAGTGTATTTGTCGGTGAAGGCAATGGGATGTTCATCTTGAAAGAGGAAAACCCCAAGTCCATTGTCGTAAGCATCACGCTCAAGAGTGAAGGGCTTGGAAAAATAAGGCATCTGAAAGGTGCATTGGAATGAAAGAGCCAAGGGAGTAGTTGAGACTGCTAAAGGTTGCATCTGAATGAAATGGAGCTGAGCGATGACACCATGTGAAATTTTCTTAAGAAGATTTTCCATGCGATGTGAACTGATGAGGTTGAGAGACCCTGGTTGTAAGCCCCACAATGTGTGTTTGGTACCATTGATTGAAAACTGCATCCAAAGTTCAACAAAATCCCATAAAATGGGTCCAAGTGTGCGTAACCATTGAGCGCCCAAAACCACATCACATCCACCTAAGGGCAAGGCAAACATGTCAGAGCACAAGTTATAATCCCCATAGATATGCACACATTATGACACTTTCCTTTTCAAGGTAAGGTGCCACCATTGGCAATCATGACTTCAAAGCTGGAGCAAGGATGGATGAAACAATCAGCTTGTTTGGCGATCCTCGGGTCAATGAAGTTGTGAGTGCTACTAGAATCAATGAGTATTGTAAGAGGGAGTTTTTTGAAGAACCCTCTGACCCGCATAGTTTGTGGGGTGGTGACTCCAGCTAAGGCATGGAGAGATATCCCTGGTTGGTCCTGTGGAGCAGGAAGTTGTTGAATGTCACCATCATCATCTGTGGGATCCTGAGCATCATAAAAAATTTCAGATGCTGGTGGAGAATCCACATCCAAGAGAAAGAGCTTTTGCTCAACACATCTATGTCCCTAGGTGAATTTCTCGTCACAATTATAACAAAGCCCTTTTTCCCGATGTTCTTGCATCTCTACTTCAGAAAAATGCTTGATAGGAGTGGTTCTAGGAGCTGGTAGATTTTGGGTTCTTTGAGGAACCATGGGTCTGAATGGAACAAGAGTGAATTTGGAGCGTACTTGAGCCCGGATCTTTTCCTTTGCTAGCTTAGCCAACCCAAGGGCTTCCATCATCGTGTGGGGGCATAACATTTTAACCTCAGAGCGTATTGCATCCTTCAGACCACTGATAAAACAACTAAGGTAGAATGCATCAGGCAATCCCTATGTGTGATTGGAGAGTTTCTCAAATTTTGTTTGATACTCCCGCATAGTGCCAGTTTGGCGAAGTTTGGTGAGTGCTCCCGTGAAGTCATCAAAAGCACTAGGACCAAATCACTGGAAGAGGAGTTGGGAAAATTCTATCTAGTTTGGCTCGGCATGAGCCTTGATGTACCAACAGAACCATTGAAGTGCTTCATGTTCCAAATGAAAGGATGCAAGGGAGACTTTATTGAAATCAAAAGTGTTATGTAAACTGAAATATTGTTCTGCCCTATAAATCCATCCAGTCGGATTATCACCACTGAAGCGAGGAAAATCCAACTTCGGCCCACGGTAGTGGCTAAACACTGAGAACCCAGTGTCTCCAGAAGACTCATGCTGGTGGCGGTTGTCCATGGGTGAATGCTGACGATTGAGGCCGGAATTTTTTTGATCTAGATCCTCAAGTTTGGACTTGATGGCGGCAAGTTCTTCTTCCATTTGTTTATTTGCTCCGACGCGGTTAATAACCATAAGCAAGTTTTTTTTTTTTTTTTTAATAAGGTAATGGGTAGAAAAGCAAAAATGGAGAGGGTTTTAGAAAAGAATATTTTTGATTTGGGAAAAATTTTGGGGGGTAATTGGGGTTTTATGGGGTTTTGGACACTTTTTTAGGGACAAGAAGCAGAAAATGTGAATTTCAAAGGTGGGATGAAGGAATTAGAAAATTTTTCAGAGAGGCACAAGGAAGCAGAATTGGAAAACGAACACCATGGAAAAATTTGAAGGCGATTGGGTGAGAATTAGAGAAGTTATGACAAACTTTAAAAATTGACAAATATGGAGTTTCGACCTTGAGGAAGTGAAATTGGGAATATGGTCCTCAAAGAAGGAATATGTAGAATGGTATTATGGGGGTGACAGTGAAATTTCAAGGGAAACAGAGCTAAATCAAGGAATATATGGCTGAAAAACAGAAATTTATACTCTTTTTTTGAAGAATTGACCTGTGGTCTGTGGCGGTGCTAGAAGCTGCGTTTTATCAACAGGAAATGGAGTAAATGATCTATGAAAATTATGAAATTATGCACATTATCAACTGTAAATAGAGATGGACCCAAGGTATAATTGGCTTCCTATTGGTTCAAAGGTAGTCACTCGGCCACCAAGGCTGTCTCAGGCTTGAGTATTGGGGCAGTACCCCTCACTTCATGGTGCAGGTAAAACTGCTAATCGCTTGGCCAAAAATGATAGCTCTTTGGTTTTCCTCACAGATGGGAATCTAGTTAATCTGGTGGGGGTCGTTGCCCTTTTTGCTTGGCAGGTCCTCTCAATGGCCAACTACTTCAGGGTTCCTGTGGTACTCCTCACAATGAGTTTTAGGGCTATGCCCAAGTACTTCCCATAGTTAAGCGGATAGGGTGTATTCCTGATCTGAATGAAAAATACTGCTACAAGAAGAAGAACTACTGCAATAATCACAGTGCCAGAAAAATGTGGCAGAAATTCCACCCAATGCTAAAAAACCCGTAATTAGAGCTAGGGTTTTAAGATGAAAACTTTAAAAATGAGCATAACCCGATCTAGATTGCTCAGAATCGTTGTTATAGCCTGTTTCCAGAACTGGAACAACCACTCTGCTTCTACTCACGATATCAGAATAGAAATCTGGGTACCCAATCAAAAGATTTTCCCTTTGCTATTTCCGCGGCTATCATCGAAATTCTGAGAAATTGCTGATTTTAAATCCACGATATCTCCACTTTTAGGACTCCAAATGAGATGATTGTTTTTTTGAAACTGTATATTTTTGAAAGAGGAATTCAGATATGCAACCCGTTTCTTCTGATTCTATGCAAAAAGTTTGAGAAAGTGATCTGAAAGTCGTCGCCCAATTTTTCCCTCTCTTTTTGAAAAGAAAAAAAAAATTTCCCACTTATGCAAGGAAAGTGCTCTGATACCAGATGTGGAGAACCTCCTACAATAAACAATGAGAATGCAAAAAATATTGGAGCACAAAATATATTTTATTGATCGCGGGCCACTTCGAGTGGGCAACCTCCTTTGAGCAAGCTCAATACAAAATAACTCTTCGGTGCTTTCAATAACCTCAACACATACTTATATACTAAGTCTAATCTAAACAACTATTACTCCACATGAATGTGGGATAATGAAACCTATTAACTAGATGAATTAACAACTATTACTTACTACCCATGAATGTGGGATAATACATCATACTAATTGGACAGCTTACAAAGCATATGCGTCCGACAAAATATACCAACAAATTAAAGAGGGGGGTTGACACGGGTTCTTAACAGTTTCCCCTTCCTTTGTCTAAAATTTTTTAGGGAAAAATATTGCGAAGAGCCCATACTCGTGGCATGTCTTGCATTTGAAGGGAATCTGTTCATAATCGACTGTTTGCTAGTGAGTCCAACTATCCATCGATCGGTTTATCGCTTTAGGTAATCCTTTCTTTAAATCTACCTCTACGCAAATTCTGGCGCAGGAAAAAATTGGGGGTTTGGGCTCCGACTTATCAATATATTTATCGAGGGCATTCCGTATTGCTTTCATATCTTTGTCACTCCAACAGTGTAGAGGAAGGTGGGGAATTTTTACCCAAACTGAAACTGAGTAGGGTATATCTTTTTCTGGATCGAAGGACATATCCCACTTGTTAAGATACATACCTCTAGGTCCCATGAATTGGGGGCCATTCCTGAAGATGAGGTCTCTTTCCTCTTTTTTCTCAAAAATAAAAACAAAAAAGCACCGACTACAAAATATTTGTTGTACTTCACCTTGTATTAGAGGCCTCTGGTTTTTGTTCAGCCAGATTTCGATGGAGCGGGGAGATGGCCATAGGCCAATAAAATGGACAACTAATCCTCTTTCGTGCAATTCTACTGCTTTGAACTTGGAAGCTGAGGATGGGAGTGTTGAGGCCTGGAGATTCACAGGAAACAACAGCAAGGGAGTCTCCCCAGTCAACGTTCCCAACTAGCCCGTGGCTGTTTGGTATAGGGAATCCGTTCGGTTTGCGGTCCGACCACCGTAGGTCAAGCAACAAAAACAAAGGTTTTACCGGTTGTGGCCCAATCCACCGTATGTTTTTGTATTTTTTTGACTTAATGTATGAAATGCAAGTGCCTAATTAACAATGCAGGGTGATAAGGATGTAGGGAGCAGTCACAACGTGATGCGCAGGTTCTTACCTCTCGTCTTAGCACTCACAAGCATCTAAATCACATAAACAACTAGAGATTAAACTAGCTACCTAACCTATACCTAGGGAGCAGGATTATCATTCATTGGTGAGTAATATATTTGTACATGCATTATGAAAAGTTACAGATAGCCGATACTTCTTTCAAGATACATGAACAATTAAAGATATTTCAACAACCAGATAGCCAATTGTTTATGAACAATATTCATTACTCACGGTGGAAAACATCACAAAATATACTGAGGAGCATTCAAACAAGAACATAGGTCTGGGAAGTTAAAACACTCTCACATTTAATAAAACACAGCTGAAAACGAAATAGTTCCCCTTCAACATTGCTCATTTAATCACATGGATACATTCCACATTTCACTTTCTCCAACAGGCAAAGTTGCAGGATTTGATTGTAAAACGAAATAGTTCCTCTTACAAGCAAATGGTTTACAAGCTTTTTCCTGGAAAAAATCCTCTGCCAATTCTAACTCTTCAGTATTTAAACTACAACAACAGATCGTTTGGGATCCTTCCAAATGTGTGACTTTCCCTGCCCTTCGAACGTTTCAGAACTTTCTTTTCTATCTTTTGTGCGCACACCCATGATCGGGTGAGTAATTGACAGACCCTTCCAGTCTCTGTCTCTGTCGCTATTCATTTTGTCTTTTAATTCGCCCGCGCCCACTGAGATCCTGTCTCTCGTCTATACCTTCGCGCCACAGCAGCTCGATCAATCTCCGTAAGCCACCTGCAATCAAACGACGGGCATCATCCATTTGAATCACAATCAAATCATATCAACTAGAACAACTAAGCATTAAGAGAGGCCATGCACAGTGTTACTGCCACGAAGCTTAACCAACGCCAGTACTACTACTGCGTCTACCCTCGGGTTCGCAAAAAACCACCAACGACAAGAACAGAGCACTTCATCGGACGCTCAGGGCACTGGAATCGGAAGCTAAAAGGTCCGCCCTAGCCACAACGGCGGAAGAGAAAAAAGGTTAAGGATGCGCTTGATACGCGTCGGCAAGCAGAGCGTTTTCACTTCGGGTGGTTAATCGGTTTGGGAGCCGCAACGACGGAAGCGAGAAGGTTAAGGATACGTGACCTGTGGGCGAGAAAAGCTTTAATCGGAAGTTGGAAGACATCACATCGAAAGCCAAATGACTTTCCCAGCCGCAACGGCGGAAGAGAAAAGGCTACGGGCAAGTGATTAAACGACCAATACACATCGACAGTCGGAGCGTTTCACACTCCGGGTGCCAAGTCGCTTTGGGAGCCACAACGGCGGACAAGAAATGGACAACAGTTGCCGATCAAACATAGCCTGGCACCCGATAAATAAAAACATTAAGTGTTCAAGACTTTTAGAAAATCAGCAACGGTTAAAAAATGTTTTGCTTTCGAAACAACAGCCTCAAAGAACAAAGATCTGTCAGTAAAACCAAACTCACAATCGGCAACCCAAATAATTTCAAACACACACAACCTCTGAAAACAGGCCAAGAGTTAATCCTTTAAAATCATCCAACATTAAAGCACAACCAAAAGGTTCAAAGGATCCAATGATTACAAGCAACGCTACATCATGAGGAGGGGCCCAAAATTCAAAAAATTTGGGGAGAACGGTTGCAGCTGCAACAATTGGCGATTACCTGGTGAACCTAGATCTCTAGGCGATTATTCTTTAAGTGACCGACTGTTTAACAATAAATGCATCTATTGAATTCTTCCAGCTATCTGGATTTCTCAAATGCCAGAAGTGTGTACCTTTAATCATTGATGATAGCCCAATTTGGGAGAATGGAAACCAAGATTTTCTAGTCGAGATAACTCTGTTGAGACCAGAAGATGAGTTTCATTATTACTTTTGTCTTCAGGTAGCTGATAGCTTGGACACCACAGGATTGCATCATATGGTAAACAGAAATATTCGTTTGTTCCTCATTCCCATGCCACTTTAGCACTTTTTGTGCTTTTGGGATTTTGTCCCTTTTCATATGAGTCCTCCTGCATGCCTTTCTTTCTGAATTTTAATTCAGGCTCCGCTATCCCATAGTGTCTTTTTGTGTGAGCGGTGTACTTCATGTTTCAGCTCACGGACGGAGAGGAACTTTCGACAATTTAGTACTTATGATTCAACATTTGCTTTGATGTATGATGCTTTCATAGGAGTTTTTTACTCTTATTTGCCTTTTGGCATTCTTTTCTTGGCATGGGATCATTTATATTTAATATACTGTTCACCTTGCTCCTTTCCATGGGTCCTCTATTGTCACCCCTTAGGACACTTTAAGTGTGACGTGGATGGAGCCTCAACATAGTATTCCAGACTCTTTGAATCTGGCTTATTTCACAGGGGTTAAGCAGGACTTCAATGCACACAGAGCTATTCAAGAAACTGCTAAACTGGAAGAAGTTCTTTTAGACAAATAGCAACACATAGTCTGATACCCAAAAATGTTTATCATTCCCAAAATTTTTGATGTTCCCCATGCAACCGCGGGTTCGTTCCATTTATTGAAATCAAGAAAACTCCAGCTAAAACAAACTGAAAACATGGCTCAAAAGACAACCCAAAAAAATTATTTATATACAAGACAGAAGAACTCAAAGAAACTCAGGAAAAATAAGGCTTGAGAACCAAACCATTTACTGGTAAGTTCTCTTCCCACCCCTGTAGATCTTGCAGCTTATAAGTAGAGGGGCCAAGCTTTGCCGCAATCTGAAAAGGGCCTACCCACAACTGCTGGAATTTAGTATGCTTTCCTTTCTCATCATGGGGTGATCCCATTTGAGGACTAAGTCTCCCACTTCAAAGTCTTTTGTTCCAGCTTTATGTTTGTCGAACCATCTCTTTATTAATTGCTGTTGTTGCTTAAAACGTTCTCTGGTTTTGGATCTAGCCTCTTCTGCTTTCAGAAGATTAAATATCCTCATTTGTAAGACTTCATCCTCTGACCCTCTAGACTCTTGAGCTATTATGGAAGAGGGTAGCATGATGTTTGGGGGAAGAATGGCTTCTTTACCATACACGAGGGTATACAGTGACACTCCTATCGTAGACTTGGGGGTGACTCTATCAGCCCAAAGGGCGTTTGGTAGCGCTGAGTGCCAGCTCCTCTGATTTTCTATCACAGTCTTCTTTAAGATTCTAATCAGATTTTTGTTAGTGGATTCAGCCAGGCCATTTCTTTGTGGATAGTAATTAGCAGAATAATGCAACTTTATCCCTTTATCATGAGCAAAAGCAGTTAATTTAATTGATGAAAAGTATGTAGCATTATCAAAAACTAACGAAACTGGAACTCCAAACCTGGTCATGATGTGGTCCTGCAGGAAGCTGATGACCTCGTCTTGATTTATTCTGCGTAGCGGAACCGCTTCGACGTAGCGAGTGAAATAATCCGTCGCGGTCAGAATGTACTTGTGTTGTAGGGAGGAATTTGGTTTTATTTCTCCAATAATATCCAACCCCCATTGCTCGAATGGCTCCGTGATCATCACAGGCTTTAGGGGTGCTGCTGCTTTAGGTTGTCTCCCACTACACCTTTGGGAAATATCACACTTCCTGACATGCGTGTGTGCATCTTTGAAGAGCGTAGGCCAATAGTAACCGGCTCTGAGGATTTTGTGGGTTGTAGTATCCCCTGAATAATGTCCCCCAGCAGGCCCATCATGCAAATATGTCATTACTTTTTCAGCATCTTCCTTCTCTAAGCATCTTAGAAGAACTCCGTCATAATTTTTTCTGAATAATACTCCAACAATTTGATAGGAAGCGGATTTAAGATGCAACGCTCTTCTTTCCTTAGAATTCCAATGTTCTGGCAACAGCCCTGCCTGCAGGTAATGCACGAGGTCTCTGTACCAAGACTCGGGAGCTGTAAACAAAGGACATACCTCCATTACATGTAATTTCGGCTTCATCCTCCCAGGCATGTTATTCATGTTTTCCATTTTTGGTCATCAGTTTGCACAACCCTTGTCCTTTAACTATAGAGGCTGGCTTGAATTCAAGGTCATACTCTTGAAGAACTGTTACCCAGTTGCCCCTTCTTTCTCCTAACTCCTTCTGTACAAGAAGGGACCTTACAGCTGGGTAGGGGACGATCACCTTGGTTCGATTTTTTAAAATATAAGGCCTGAATTGCTTCACTGCTTTGAATGCCGTGTAAGCTTTTTTATCAATGGTTGGGTAATTTAATTTGCCCCCTTGTAGACCAGTGCTCATGAAATATATTGGGAATTCATCCCCCCATCTTCCTTTTGCGTAAGCACAACTGCAAGTGAATCATCGGATGCAAAGGTATACAGAATAAAGTATTTATCGAAATCTGGGATTTTCAAGGAGGGTGCGTGTGCAACAACAGTTTTAATTTTCCTAAATGCATTCTTCTCAATTTCAGTCCACTTGAATTGTGCATTCTGCTTAACCATCTGCTACAACGGCTTGACAATCTGAGCGAAATTAGGCACAAATCTTCGCACGAAGTTTATAGTCCCCATAAATGATTGCATCCATTTTTTGTTATGGGGAAATGGGATTTGTTCAATGGCCTTAATTCTTTCTGGATCTATAGATATTCCTTTCTTTGAAACTATATGACCCAGTAATTTTCCCTCCGTGACGGCGAACACACACTTCCTGGGATTGAGTGAGATGCCATATTTCCGACAGCGTTCAAAGATCTGCCTTAAGTGAAACGTGTGATCTTCTCTTCTTTTCGAGAATATCATAATATTGTCAAGGTACACTACAACACTATGGCCAATCAATCCGTGGAAAGCTATTTCCATAGCCCTCTGAAACGTCGCTCCAACATTTATAAGCCCAAAAGGCATCCTTCTGTAGGTAAAGGTTCCCCATTTGGTCCTGAACGTCGTCTTCAATCTGTCTTCTTCGGCCACTAATACTTGATTGTAGTCAGAGAAACCGTCTAATAACGAAAACAGTTCAGAACTTGAGACCATTTGTAGCAATTGCTCCATAGGGGGCACAGGATAGTTCTCTTTATCTGAAGCGCGGTTTAAATTTCTGAAATCTACGCATAGTCTGATTTCTCCATATTTCTTCCTCACCAGCACCAGATTTGATACCCACTCAGAGTGTCTGACCTTAAAAATGATTCTAGCATCCAATAATTTCTTCACTTCACTCTGAATCAGAGGTTCCAGCTTTAGATGCATTTTTCTTAAAGGTTGCTAATACGGCTTGACGCCAGCTTTGATGGGGACAAAATGCTTGATGATGCTGGTGTCATATGTTTTCAAATCTTCGTACGTCCAGGCGAAAGCATCTTTATATTGTTTAAATAGACTGACAAACTTATCTCTTTCTACTGGTGAACAACATTTGCCAAGATTCACAAATTTAGGATTCGTCTCGGTCCCTAAATTTATCAGTTCGAACTGTAGAGATGAGCTGTGCGTCTTCACGTTGGCTGGTCTTCTGAACTTTTCATTTAAATCGAACATTCTTTCTAACGTTCTGACTCCTTTAGGGATGAAATTATCATACTTCATCTCGGCCCGATGTTCTTCATCATCTATAATTGCTCCTTTAAAAACCTCATCATTCATTAAACATTCTATAATCTGCTGGTCATCATCGAACACTCGTAGGTTGGTAATCATATCAGGTACTGAGGGCTTGAAAAGCAATTCAACAGAGCATCGATTATTAGTAGGTACCAGCCTAGCGGCTGATGTGACCAACAGGTCAGCTGCTGCATTTTTAAGTCTTGGAATTGAAATAACATTGAATGCATTAAAACATTTAAGTAGGTCCCATACCTCATTTTGGTAAGCCTTCAAGTGAGGGGAAACACAATGTATTTGATTTCTGATTTGTTTTACAATTATTTTCGAATCTCCAAAAACTTTTAGATTACTTACCTTTAATTCAATCGCTTTCCTTAAGCCTTGCACCAGCGCTTCATACTCAGCTGTATTATTCGTACATTCAAATTCTAATCTACATGCAAGAAAATGTTTATTCTTCTGGGGGTCGATTAGGACACAGCCAGCCCCTGACCCTTCTAATGTCTTAGATCCATCAAAAAATAAAGTCCAAAAATCACTAACTACTGACTGCGAATCTATTCCTACTGCTAAATCTAATATTTTACAGTCGATTTCATCAGCCTGCGAGAATTGAAGGAGATCAGGCTGGGTGTCTGACGTGTTGCTGGCTTCTTCTACTTGGTAATTACCTGGTTCCAATTCAATAAAATAATTTCCCAACACAAAATCCACAGGTTCATTCTTTTCCTCAAGTCGAGTGATGTTGTACTTCATGTGAGGCTCCCTCAATATCTTAATTTGGTTCGGACTTCCTTTGTATAGCAACCACAGATGTGACCAATCAGAGGCAAAATAACCATTCAGTTTCGCTGACCAATCTCTGCTCAAAACAAGACCGTAAGCATCCGGTATATCTGGCACCACGATATTAATGACTTGGCACACTTTATCATTTGATGACAGGCGGATTAGGACATCCTCCATCTCACCCATTACCTTTACATCCGTCCTGTCCAACTGGACAACTCTCCAAGTGGATGGCTTGGGCTGCCCATTTATCCTTTTACAGACTAATATTGGCATGACATTGACCGACGCCCCTGAGTCTACCAGGAAATTATGTACATTGTGATTAAAAATTTCAAATGTGAGGAGGAAAGGTGGATGTTTGCTCTTAGACTTACCTCCAATGCTGGTTTCTCCGATTTCTTCTTCCTCTTCAGGCTGATTGTCAATGGGCAGCCTTTCATCCAATGCTTCAAGTGCTTTTAATAGTCTTTCTTTTTGCTGTGGCACTTTACACATTTCGAACAGTGGAACATTCGCTTTTATCTTCTTTAAATCCTCCACGATGTCATAATCCATTCACTGTTCAATGGGATGATGTTTATCAGCATTCATCTTTTCTTTATTTAGCTTGGCCAACGTATAATTCTGCTTAGGACCTTGGCTGGTAATAGTGAATTCTGGAATGTTATCAGCTAAGGATTTATTTTGAAATTTCTTAACATTTCACTGAAGCCTCTTAATCTTTGGGAGTATGAGACTGTCTTCTTTAACCGACCCTTGGCTTCTTGTTGCTACGTTGGTTTCCATGACGTCCTTGCACCCCTGCTTCTTTTCCTCTTCAGCATCAAATAACGAAACAGAATCCCACAAAACCATGGTTTCCTCTTCTTGTTCTTTTGTTGAAGTAGTATTCTCTTTTCTTTCTTCATCTCCCTCTTCTGTTAATCTAGAATCCAACAGTTGATTCATGACCAACGTCACTGAGTTTATCCATTGAGGACAATTCTTTTTTGAATGTGGTTGTTGGTGAAAAGTGCAAAAATTGTCCATGCCTACCTTTGTTAAATTCATAGATGCAGAATTGTGTGGAGGAGGTTGAGACTGATTGTTATCCTCTCTTTTCTTATAATAGAACTTTTGTGCTTCCTTTTCTTTCTCTAAGTCTATGATTTTATTAGAAAGCTTCTGCATCATTTTGGCCATACTTTCATATTCTGGTGATTTCTCTTCCTTAGGCTTAGTAAACAATAAGGCTTTCCTTTCCCGACCTTTCTCTCCTGACTGTTCAGGATAATCTTCAATACTTTCTCTTTCAGCTTCCACTATTTCCGCCTCTTCATAGGTTTCCGTCAAAGTAGGATTGGCCCTACCTTTGGAAAACATAGCCAAATCAGGGCCTAAAGCTGAGGTATAATATTCAATCAGGACCTTGTCCGAAGGTTTGTCAGCGTCAGAAAAATTCTTGAGGTATGCTGCAAATCTTTGAGTAAAATTGTGCACCTTCTCCTTTCTCTCTTTCTTTAAGGCACAAAGTCCTTTCATGAGGGCTGCATGAGTCTTTTGAATCGCATACTTACTTCTGAAACTTCTTTCGAAGGTATTCCAATCAGGGATAGAATTAACAGGCAACCCAAAATACCATGAAGCTGCAGCTCCTTTAAGGGTATGCAGAAAGAATCTGCAAACTACATCCTCATACTCCCCAGCCCTCAACCCTTCTATCGCCAAGTAAAAACTTTGCAGATGATCATCTACTAGTATCTTCTCATTTGGGTCGAACTTGGGCAGCATCTTTTTAAAGGATTGAGGTAGATCATGTAGCGGAGGCGTTCAATTTAAAGGTGATCTGGCTCTCCAGGAAGGTGGTGGATTAGGTGGGTTGGGTGGTGGATTAGGATTTACTCCTGCCATGATTTTGGGTGGAGAGTGAGGAGGTGAGCCAATAGGGGTGTGAGCAGGAGAACTGTGAGGGGTATCTGGGCCTTCTTGATTCAAAGGTAGTACAACTTCCTGTAAGGATGTTTCTACAAGTTCTTCCCAGTCTCCAACCAGCACTGAGTCTTCTACTATAGGACGATCTTTCCTTTTATGTTCTCTTCTGGGCAATTCAGGGATAATTGGCAATCCTCCAATCTTCTTTACATATGCCCTGGTGTGTCTTCTCAGGTCATTAACAACTTCGTTTCCAACAGAATATAGATGTTCTCTATTCCTTTCTTCCGGAATTGGATTATGAAGTCCACTGCTTTCAGAACTGTAACTGGTGGAAAAGTCTCGGGAAAACGAGTTTCCTTGGCCAGCCATGCACTGGCGACCCTCCTTCTAGCGCCAAAACTGTTGAGGCCTGGAGATTCGCAGGCAACAACAGCAAGGGATTCTCCCCAGTCAACGTTCCCAAATAGCCCATGACTGTTTGGTATAGGGAATCCGTCTAGTTTGCGGTCCGGCTACCGTAGGTCAAGCAACAAAAACAAGGTTTTACTGGTTGCGGCCCGGTCCACCGTATATTTTTGTATTTTTTGACTTAATGTATGAAACGCAAGTGCCTAATTAACAATGCAGGGTGATAAGGATGCAAGGAGCAGTCACAACATGATGCGCAGGTTCTTACCTCTCGTCTTAGCACTCACAAGCATCTAAATCACATAAACAGTAAGAGATTAAACTAGCTACCTAACCTATCCCTAGGGAGCAGGATTATCATTCATTGGTGAGTAATATATTTGTATATGCATTATGAAAAGTTATAGATAGCCGTTACTTCTTTCAAGATACATGAACAATTAAAGATATTTCAACAACCAGATAGCCAATTGTTTATGAACAATATTCATTACTCACAGTGGAAAATATCACAAAATATACTGAGGAGCATTCAAACAAGAACATAGGTCCGGGAAGTTAAAACACTCTCACAGTTAATAAAACATAGCTGAAAATGAAATAGTTCCCCTTCAGCATTGCTCATTTAATCACATGGATACATTCCACATTTCGCTTTCTCCAACAGGCAAAGTTGCAGGATTTGATTGTAAAACGAAATAGTTCCTCTTACAAGCAAATGGTTTACAAGCTTTTTCCGGGAAAAAATCCTCTACCAATTCTAACTCTTCAAGATTTAAACTACAACAACAGATCGTTTGGGCTCCCTCCAAATGTGTGACTTTCCCTGCCCTTCGAATGTTTCAGAACTTTCTTTTTATCTTTTGTGCACACACCCATGATCGGGTGAGTAACTGACAAACCCTTTTGGTCTTTGTCTCTGTCGCTATTCATTTTGTCTTTTACTTCGCCCGCGCCCCCTGAGATCCTGCCTCTCATCTATACCTTCATGCCACAGCAGCTCGACCAATCTCCGTAAGCCACCTGCAATCAAACGACGGGCATCATCCATTTGAATCGCAATCAAATCATATCAACTAGAACAACTAAGCATTAAGAGAGGCCATGCATAATGTTACTGCCACGAAGCTTAACCAACGCCAACACTACTACTGCGTCTACCCCTGGGTTTGCAAAAAACCACCAACGACAAGAACAGAGCACTTCATCAAATGCTCAGGGCACTGGAATCGGAAGCTAAAAGCTTCACCCCAGCCGCAACAGCGGAAGAGAAAAAAGGTTAAGGACGCGCTCGATATGCGTCGGCAAGCAGAGCGTTTTCACTTCGGGTGGTTAATCGGTTTGGGAGCCGCAACGGCGGAAGCGAGAAGGTTAAGGATACGTGACCCGTGGGTGGGAAAAGCTTTAATCAAAAGTCAGAAGACATCACATCGGAAGCCAAATGACTTTCCCAGCCGCAACAGCGGAAGAGAAAAGGCTACGGGCAAGCGATTAAACGACCAAGATGCATCGACAGTCTTAGCGTTTCACACTATGGGTGCCAAGCGGCTTTGGGAGCCGCAACGACAGACGAGAAATGGACAACAGTCGTCGATCAAACATAGCCTGGCACCCGATAAATAAAAACATTAAGTGTTCAAGACTTTTAGAAAATCAGCAACGGTTAAAAAATGTTTTGCTTTCGAAACAGCAGCCTCAAAGAACAAATATCTGTCAGTAAACCAAACTCACAATCGACGACCCAAATAATTTCAAACACACACAACCTCCGAAAACAGGCCAAGAGTTAATCCTTTAAAATCATCCAATATTAAAGCACGACCAAAAGGTTCAAAGGATCCAATGATTACAAGCAACGCTACATCATGGGGAGGGGCCCAAAATTCAAAACATTTGGGGAGAACGATTGCAGTTGCAACAGGGAGCTTGACTTCCGATGCGTCGAATCTCTTCATGAATCTAGCATCAACTGGGGGGGGTCGCTACGGGGTTGCGAGGCGAGAACCATTTGAAAGCCGACGTCCAACTAAGCTCTGCGCTCATCGGGATCGAGATCAGGAGGATCCATGGTGCAGCCAAGCGAAACCCTAAGCAAGGCGGCTAGGGTTCAGATTCTGCTTTAAAAGGTGGGGGTTCGTTCCTGAAACATTTCTCCTACAATGCAATGCATTCCTTTACAACCTATTCATAAGAGGTGTAGACTTGATATAGGTGGTCTTTATATATCCCATAATGAGCTTCAAAGAATTCTTACCATGGGCTGTACATCCAATATGTCAGAGATACATTCAACCCCTTCCTCATCCATGGTTAGGGGAGTCTACGTGAATCCATCCTCTTATAACTTGTGGGTCCTAGGCACCCCTCTGCTCACAAATCTCTCATTCCATTAGTTCATCTAGGCATATTAGAATGAATCCTTCTAATTTTTCTTGGTTGTTTGATCATGTGTCTGACTCTTCTTTAGGATCATTGGGAACTAACACGTAATCGATCCATTTTACCTCTAATTCGTTCATGTTTTGCATGCCTTACCTTTCATTAAGGATCCATCCTCCATACCATTTTGTAGTGGTAACTCTGGTGTTGGGTTAGGGGGCACATCATACCCCTTAATTGCATATCAATTAAGAAGTTGTGATATATGTCCTTCCTATCCTTATGTTGGGGGATGGCCTCTATATTCATCGGCTCCTAATACCATATTTAATCCTTTCATGGGTGGGGGTGGGAATTTAGGTGGTGGTTCTACTTCATATATTTTTTCCTTCTTCCCATCATCTGCTTCATTGGTTCCCATGAATGTGTTTCTCATGGTGAATCCTCCTTCGAGTTTGGGTGTTCCTTTGGGAGGAAATGTGTCTTTTGGTATGGGTCCACCCTCATATGGATTTCCTCGATTGGGGGGATACATTCCTCCTCCTTTTTCAGGGGGGAATTCTTCCCATCATATGGGTATTCCAGGTAATATGGCTTTCTCCTCTCAAGGGGTTACCTCTATTCAACTACTTGTACACCCTTACATGAATTAATTTGGAGGGGGTTATTATCCTACAAGTTAGTGTCATGGTCTTTACCAAAATCCATTGGGGCCTATGGTCCCCAATCCAATGCCTACATGTATTTACTTGCTAAACCACTCATTCTAGGGGGCATGGTCCTAGCCAAGGCTCCCATTTATGGTTACTCTAAACTTGCCATACTTGTCCCAATTAATGAACGATCTGGTGTGTCATGATATAGAATGGACCTTGGTCCCCACTAAGCTTCCTTCTGACATTCCCAAGTTTCAAGGTAAGAAGGGTGAGGATCTAGGCGATCACATTACTAGCTTTCACCTTTGGTGCTCATTTAATTTTTTTAATCATGATTCTATTCATTTGAGACTGTCTCAATGCACCCTCATGGGTCCCACTGCAAAATGGTATAGCAAGTTACCTAGGGGGACGTACCATACCTTTAATGAGTTGGCCTTAGTTTTTCTCAACCACCTTCAACTGTCGATTCGTGAGGATGAAGAAACAAATATTTTATCGACATTCTGTCTAGACAAATCCACTTACAATTTCGATCATATTCAAGAGTGGCATAGACAAAAGATGTTGATTAAAGACAAAATTCCACTAGATTTCATGTTGGAATGGCTCCTCAAGTCTCTTTTACCATATATTACGAAGGATGTCTCAAAATCTAGAGTAAGAACTGAGGAACAAGTTATATTTAAATCCCAACAGTTAGAATTGATCTATACTCAATCTGTGATTCTTTATGAGATTACTTAAGATGCACCACGATCCAATCATGATCCCAAGCAAAATATAGGGCCTTGTGTCGATGGCAATGTTGGATTCACAAGTGCCAAATATGTATATTGGGTGACAAATTACATGCAAAATTTGTCTATTGACTAGTTTGCAGTAAGACAAGCTACGACTTCATCCTCTACCACCCATTTGTCGGTGGTACATTATGTGCAATCGACAAGCATGGAGGGTAACCAACAACTTGGAGGGCATAAGAAAAAGGGAAGGAATAATTATAAGGGTGGGAATAAAATTAATAATAAAGGAAATCCTAACAACAACCAAAACGATAATATGTTGGTGGGGACAATAAAACTAAATGGAAGGTGAAGTTTCCTTGTAAGCTTTACCAATAGGATCACCTTACTCACTTATGTCCTCAAATGGATAAGGCCTTTGTGTTAACTAACCATCTCCCTCATAATAAAAATATGGCTTTGAGTGCTTCCAACACCAGAAATGGATCCAGTGGGAATCAAAACCCTTTGACCCACAATGGTGTCCATGGATGCATCAACATGCTCTAGGAAAATGTTAATGTTGCCACTTGCTCTTGTCATTATGGTCCTTCACAACTGAGTATGCCTTGTTCTCAACATTGGGAGCTATTGATTTAAGTGTCCCTATTGTTATCAAGTTTGAAACCACTTATGTTCAGCCTTGCTTACCTTACCATGTTGTTTTTCAAGTCCATTTGGAATGTCTCAAAATGACCATCAAGCATATTGTTGTTGATGAAGGTGCTTCAATGAAAGTGATGTATTTGACTGGTTGGAAGGTCCTATCTGTATCCAAGATTTTTTATCAGGATTTACAAGAATCCACTCCAGAACTTGGTATTTTGTCTTCGCGGATGGAGGAGGGAGATCCCGTGTTCCTGCCCCCTTGGGCGGTTGAATCGTCCTCCTCACATGCTTTCCTCGATCACACTTTACCTTCAAATGAAGCTTTTATTGAGGCCATGAATGGTCTCTAAATGCCTCGGGATGACATGCATCATAGATCTTATTTCCTCCCAAAAACCTTGAAAGGATCAAGCACGATGAGTTTTGGTCGGCCTTACGCAAGAAAGTTGGTCACCCCGTGGTCCCGTTAGATATACAGTATATATGTTACAGGGAACATGGGAAGTATTTCTCCTACTATCCCAATCAACATTTCTCTAAATACTAGAAAAGTATAAAATGCTTATATTGGTGCATATTGCTTGCCTAAATAAATTCATATTTACACCAAGTTATTAAAAGAATTTCGTGATGTTTTTGCTTGGTATTATGAGCCGATGCAGTGAAAGAATTCCACAGTGCAGTGATTGTTTTCCCTGGCACATAAGTTGTTAGTGTTGCGATAGGTTTTGGTGCACCTGAAGCAAGGAATGAAAACTTTGCCACTGTGAACAATTATCCTCTAGGTGTAGTGAACTAGTTGTCTCGTGTAGCAATTGATAACCTTGGTGCAGTGAATGGTTCTTCCTCTGGTACAATGAACATGATGTCTGGTGCAACAAAGGTTAGCGTGGCGAACTCATCCTTTGCAGATTCTTTTTATTCCTCTATGGATTCTTTAAGCATCTCAGACAAAGACTGGTCGTTCAACACACAAGAGAAAGACCTTGCAGTGCACTCTAATTTGATTTCACCTCAAGTAGATATGGCAGATAAGGAAGTCAGTTTGGATGACCTCCATAATTATCTCCATGAAATCAAGCAACATCTAAGATGGATCTACGGCATAATGAACCGAGTTGTATCTGAAGGTAGCAAAATAGTGGAAGAATTCAAATATATGGCCCGTCAGATGGGAAATCATGATGCTTGAATAGAAGACAATCATCAAGATCTGCATGAGCTAATGGGCACTATAGGCTATATGAAGGAGGATTTACAAAATTTGGTCAATATGAATCAAAGCAGCCATATTCATGACTCCCCTATCAGAGACCATACAATGGAGGAAACCTCAATGGTCAAGCCAGTCAAAGATCCAAAAGGAAAGCAGCAGGAGTAATTCCAGCACAATGGGTATTTTATGTTTTTCTGCATTTTGGTTTTAGGTGTCTATGTTCAAATATACCCTTCGAAGGGTGACAAAATTTTATTTTGGCATAGTTGCAGGTTTAAGTATTTAGTTTCCAGCTCAAACAATTATGAAATTTTGGGTACTTACAGTATATTATGTAGGTCTCTGACCTCCTTTTTTTGTATGCTTGGCTAACTACAAAATTTTTAATATAAATACAATATCTTCTAGGTTTCTGTTAAAAAGAAAACAATAGAAATAGAAGGCGTGGAAGGAGTAACAAAGATAGGAGAAACATAAGGTGAAGGCAAATTCAAGGTAACATGAGGCTAACAAGAATTAGGAAGAGGAGAGACTTTATTGAAGTGAACATCTCACCTCTAGGTCACACCTTGAGTATATGGATCAAACAACTTGTATGCTTTTGGATTCCTCACTATAACCAATGAATACACTTAAGAGACTTGGGTTCTAAGTTATTTAGTTTTTCATCCAAGATATGAGCCTAACATTCATTGCCAAAAACCCAAAAGTTACTACTATCAGGTTTCTTTCCAGTCTATTTTTCTTTGAGAGTAAATTAGGGACTTTATTCAAGATATAGTTAGCACACCAAATAATTTAAGCCCGAAAACATTTATGTAATCATTTAGAATAGATCATACATCTTGCAAATTCAACCATAGTTATATTATTTCTTTTAGCTACCCCATTTTGTTGAGGTGAAAAGGGAACAATATTTTGATGTTGAATACCATGCTTACATAAATATGGATGAAATTATTTCTTGATGAATTCCCCCTCTTTTTTAGTTCTCAAAGTATTAATACTTTTACTAGATTCTTTCTCAACCATGGAAACCATGGATTTAAATTCTTGAAAGATACTAAAGTTTTCACTTTTATGTTTCAAAAAATAAAATTAAGATTTAAGAATATAATCATTAATAAAAGTAGGAAAATAGAATTCATGAGACAAACAAGGAGTTTAAAGAGGACCACAAATATCACTATGAATTAGTTGCAATTGTTCATTAACATGTCAAGCTTTAACTTTATCAAACATTTCCTTATGATATTTACCAAGTACACAACCTTTACAAACACCTTTAGTGAAAGAAATTGATGGTAAGCCATGTACCATTTTAGACAACATTTGCATTTTACCATAATTCAATTTACCTAATATTTCATGCCATAATTTAATTAGTTTGTCCTTGTGAGAAACATTGGTGTTATCTCTCCAAGAAACTCCTCTACTTTGTAGCTCGAGGATGACTGGTAACTTAAATTTTTTTGGGGGTTTTCTGATATGGATTAAGTCAGGTGACCTATATAACCTTCCACTCTCAAGACATGCATGAAACTCACTCAATTACAAGGATTTTAGTTACAAATGTTCAAAAGTTGACAATAAAGTGCAGGGATGGAGAACTCATCAGGCTGGCAGATTTACATACAAAATAGATGCATATAAATGACTAAATCATGATAAGGATGGTACTTATAAATCAAATCACATTAACACACCAATAGGATGAAAACTATTAGTTATTAATCAACTTGAAAGTAACCTAAATATACATTCAGGCATAAGTACAGTAAAGACAGAGATGAAGGCTGAACAAATCATAACGAAAGAGCTTATATTCAAGAATGAGCAAAATGAGAAGCTGACAATAGTATAGGCTTATAAATCCCCGAAGTATTAGGCTTTATATCCTTTACAAAAATACTCAGATCCTGAAAAATTGGATCCGATTTAATAAAAATAGACAAAGTAATAGTTTTTTGCATAATTAGGTAAAAAAACCCTAATGTAACTACTAGTCTAACCAGATGTAGAATTCATTCACTGTTTGAACCTTGTGATAACTAAATTAAGCACTGGAACTAACTTCCACTGGTCCTCTACTCTTGCCCAGGTGTTGGTGAAGTAAACTCTTCATTTTTCTGCTATAACCTGCCCTGTTAGGTCAACTTTTGCCCTAAAAATTTGGCCAAACTGCTGAAAAATAGGGCTCAGAGATGCATTTGGTTCTTCAACTCTGTGACACCTGTGTATAAACTAAAATATGTTTTTGTATATTGGTTTGTTGTAAGAAAAAACCTCTCTCAGTTTTTGGAAATTCGTTTTCATCTTCCCAAGATCTGTATTTCAAAAACATGTGTAAAACAGGGAAATTCTGAGATCCAAAAATTAAGGCTCAAAGATGGATTTGATTCTCCCAATATGCAATACTTGTAGGAAAACTGAGAGAGGTTATTGTTCTCTGACATTTTGGGAACAAAAAAATCTGATCATTTTGCAAACTTATTCTCCAGTCTCTCATAATCCTCATTTTAAAATGATGCCTTTTCATAGTAAAACGCCCCTTTCGGTGGCTTAGCAAAACTGAAGCAAAACTTGCCTGTTTATTTCTTCAATGTCTTTTAGGTTTATATTTTGTCCTTGAGCCATCCATGTTCACCAAAAAATATTATTGCATGTCTAAACTTAATATTCCGCCTCTGTCTGCTTTCTGTGGTTAAGAGGACAAAACATTAGAACCATTAGCTGCCGAAAGCGGGGCTTTCGGTGGCTAATGAACTGCTGCTGCGTTCGCCTAAGCCACCAAAAGCTCTATTTTCTGCAAAATTTTATTTATCCTTTAAATCATACTTTTACCCTTTACTCCTGTCCTTCTGGTACTTTCTCATCTTGCATAAGATTTGGAATATTAGCAATATCATGGGCTACCTCCAGATTCTGAAGGCTAATAGCTGCCTCTGCTAGGGTTTCCAGTGCAAGGTGTGTTCTAGGGCTTGAATAATTCTTCTGCAGCCTTGACCTTCTTATCATCCTGTAGAGCCCAGAGTTATCCTTCATCAATCTTAGATTTCTTCAACCTGTATAACAACAACATCGTGTTTTAGGGTTAGGGTTTGGATTTTCCTTCTAAGACCTCTAGTTCATGTATTTTTCCTAATAGCCTGTTGATTCTCTGGGACCTAGGTTTGATCTTTGAACTTTTCAACATCTGCAGCAAATCTTCATGCACTGATAGATGAGGTCAAAAATGCCACCTGGAGGACTGACAGGTCATCTTTTGCCCTAAAACTTTGCCCAAACTGTTGAAAACTGGGGCTCAAAGATGGCTTTGGAACTTCAAATCTGTGACACCTGTTTCTAAACTGAAAGAGGTTTTTGTATTTTTTTTTTTGAGAAAACTTCTCTCTCATTTTTTTGGAATTCATTTTAATTTTCTTGGGATTTGGATTTCAAAAACATGTGTCAAACAGGAAATTCTGAGATCCGAAAATTAGGTCTCAGAGATGGATTCGATTCTCCCAATATGCAATACCTGTAGGAAAAATGAGAGAGGTTATTTTTTTATGACCTATTAGGAACAAAAACCTCCGAGTTTTTTTGAAAATGATTCTCGAGTCGCTCAGAATCATCGTTTAAAAAAAATGACTTTTCATAGTAAAACGCCCCTTTCAGCGGCTTAGAGCGTCTTGAAATTTCGGTCTTAGCTACTGAAAGTCTGCTTTCGGTGGCATAGAGACCGTTTTGAAACCACTATTATCCACCAAAACCTGTGTTTTGAGTTTTTTGAGTGGGATTTCCCCCCTACGCCTTTTTGCCTGCTTTCGGTGGTTAACGTCCTTCTTGCACTGTTCACTAAGCTACCAAAAGCAACACTTTTCGATGGTAATGAGTTGTTTGAATTCTTTGCTAAGCCAACAAAAGTGCTTTCACCATTTACTCTCTTGAACCCGCTTTCGATGGTTATCTTTCATCCTGCGTTAAACTGTTAGCTGCCGAAACAAAGACTTTCGGTGGCTAATGAGCTATTAAGAACCCCGCCTAAGCCATCGAAAGCTAAAACTTCCAATTTTTTCAACCATAGCACAAACAAATACCTTCAATTTGTTATTCATCTTTAAGTATTTCATGACATGACTCGAATTCTTCATACTATCAAAATAAATTTATTTTGGGAGATAACATCTGGCTCCTACTTGGGGATGGGAACCTCCCTATGAGGTCCCGAGAACCCCAGACCAAAATGACTTTCCTGAAAAAGAATAATTAAGTTATATTCTAGTGTTCCATTGGGCATGGAGTCATTTATCTTTTATAGCTGATCCCTTGCAATCTTCCTGTAGCCCGCTTTGCTTATTCACGAAAACAACTAAAAATGACCTAGCTGCTCATATTAAGAGATTATTTTCCTATCTACCCCTACTCCTAATTCTAATCAATAGAGTCTTCTTATCATGTGACATCATGCTTCCAATGAAGCCAGGTCAGAAGTTGATCTGCTGAACTTATCCTTGATCTTGAATCGAAAAATAAATGAAACCCTAGCATGCAACAATGTAGTTTCGGAGGGTGATAGAACCAACTATCATCTGACAAAAATATTTTGATATCTATGCTACTCACAAGTCTATATAGTCAGCAACAGGGTCATAAAATCCAAAAAGAAATACCTTTTTATGCTGCTGTTCCAACTTAATGAAATGTTGCTGCTGGCTACTTTCAGTGATCACTACGTTAACTGTAGATTGCTTAACCTCTGAATGGGAAGTGTTGTAAAGGAAAGTATCCTATGGCTAGGGTTTAAGAGACCATCAACATACTGGGGTTGAAAGAGAGATGCACAATGTTCAGCAAGCATATAACAACAAGTTTCAGAGATAAGAAAGCTCCACACCTGACTAACTGAAGGTTGGTCCAAGCTTTCTCTTCAATCCTCCTCTTGCTCCTCTCGCTCCAAGAGACCTGCAAAATGAATTATACCTTCCTCAAACCATCATGACCACATATAAAACAATGATAATCAAACAAAGATGAAATAATGATCTGAATAACATCATCATATGATCAAAAACAAAGATTCAATCACACATTGAACAATGATTTGGGAAGAAGAAGGACATCACATCTTTATTAATCTTGAAAACAAGTACAATTATACCTTCTCTTCAAGTTTGGCACCTCACGAAACCTTGATCTGGTTCTGCTGCTTCTCTTCTCCAAAGAACTCAGCCTCCAAGCTCTGCAACATAAGGGGAGGACCTCTAGGGCAAAGGTGTGGGCAAAAAGAGTCATGATTCCTCTAGCATAACAATGCAAAAATCCAAGTCCCCTCTCATGGCCTTTCCTACCTCTATTTATATGGGTGAAATAAGGTAGTTTTGAAGGTTGAAGAGGTTACAACAGTTAAGGAAATTAAGTTAAATGACTTAACTAATCTCCAATTAACGCGTGTTTTATGTTTAAATGTTAAGAGACACATTCACGGGTATGTAGTAGAGCAACCCGCGAATGATTCATAATTATGTATAAGGGCAACCCGCGAATACATAGATTCACGACTTTCTATAAAGGAGACTCGCGAATGACTCACGAGTTGTATAGGAGGATAGTCATGGATACATCCTAACATGGCAAAAAAGGCAAAGTAACTAGCTGGATAGAGGTAGAATGCATTTCATAATAAGCCAAGCTATAGTGTTCTGGGCAAACCTCAATCCATAGATGTCCTTTTGTGTGCCAACATGAGGAACGTCGGCACTCGAACGGAGAGGTGCCATTCTGGTGTATAACAGATGCCCCCTAATGTGTGAGGTTAGAGGGGAAGACGATAGCCGAAATACATTATAAAGGAAACAACTGAGTATGGAGAGAGCAAAGAATCCAAGATCAAAAGGCTCGAGTGAAAGTACCTGTAAGAGAGATAAATTTCAGAAAACCTGATCCCTGGAACATACACGTCCATATACAAAACATCGCCATAAAGATAAAGGCGGATCCAACATATGTATAACTGATGAAACTATCATGTTCGCTCAATATGCAAAAAGGCGCCATATCAAATCTAAAGGAGTCATGGCCACAAATAAACAAGGTGGATCCATGCTCAACAATCGATCATAGCCACAAAAATACAAGGTGGATCTATGTCTTAGCAAAATGTCATATAAAGTATAACAAGGTCTTGCGCAACTCGGGCAATAGCAAAAAATGAGGATGCTACTATCGGCCTAAGGTCTTCAATCCAAACCGCCCAAAAAATGTACAAATCCTAACCATGAGAATAAAGGAGCTGAAGTGGAACATGGAGGAAGCCGTTTGATTACCGGTCAATAATGAAAACCGTTAACAAACGCGAGGGAAACCACCATTAATGAACAATGTTCCCCAAGGTACCTAGTACATTCTAACAAGTGTGATTACAAGGACTTGAAGTTGAACACTTGAAGAATCCATTGAGTAGGAGACATTAGGGTATTCCCACTACCCAATAGCGAGGGAAATTGCCATTGATGACAACAATCCCCAAGGTACTGTCATAAAAAATCTAAATCTCATCCCCAGACCAAGATGTGTTGCAGTTGATAGGAAGAGATCCGTTGGAAGGAAGGAATTAAGGCATCCTTCATCATCCAACACGAGGTAAGTCAAAGACTAATTGGATCTGGAATTGGTACTGAAT
>LPNX010675675.1:3885-15529 GCA_001517045.1 Pseudotsuga menziesii
ACGAGGCCCACGTTTCACGGTGGCACGCTGCAGGGCATATTATTTTCTCGACACAAGTTATTAATATATATATATATATATTTTCTATGTATTGGATTAAGGAATAACCTATTGAATTGACCATTTGCACTAATCAGACGACCAGAGCTACATTTAGGCGACGACGGTGCGTGCTCTGCTAGGCGTCCAATTAGTGTAAATGGCCAGATCTATAGGTTATTCCTTGGATTAATATTTTTTTGATTAATATTTTTTTTGAAAAATCAAGATATTTTTATTTAAATTTATAAAACAGATATATCAATATTGAAATTAAGGTATTTTTATGTAAATTTGTATGACAGATATATCAATCATAAATTTATCAAAATTTCTCTTATTATGAAGAGAAAAAAATGGCTATATTAATTAATATTTAAATTTTTTAATAAAAAAAACTGCCAACATTTTTTTTCTTCCACAAAGATCTTAAAAATAAAATGGTTCTCAGTGCTTAACAACTAACAACTAGTTGAGCACAATAAATCCATAAATAGGGAATTCTTTGATCATTGTGAGGTTGTTGGTTGGATATGTTGTAAATTATTGGTCTACAAACTCGATTAAAAAAAAAGATGGGAACAAAAATGATTGAGGGGGCACATGATGCATCTCGGAAAAAGGTAATGAAACTTGTTACGGTAAACTTTTTTTTATTCTTTTAAGAGTTCTATCTTGTTGTTCTGAGTTGTAAGTTTTGCTGCTTGTTTTATTTCTAAACTGTTGCTCAAGCTGGATATAAAACTTAAAAGGTTATTTATTTATTAAAAATAATATGAATTACTAATTATATTAGAAAAATATAAATTATTAATCATATTAGATTAAATAAAAGCTTTGGCATGATGAATAAAAGTATAAATTATTAATAAGATCAGAATACATGTTTTTGCCCAGTGAAATGTTCTAAATTAGTTCTAAATTAGATCAGAATACATGTTTCAGGTATTTCTTGTTTTTGGGGTAACGGGGCCCATCAAAAGTATGCCGAGTGGGTACTCGTTGGATGCGTAATTCAATTCCACATCCAACAAACCCTCCCGATTGAAATTTGAGTAAAAACACAGGGAGATATGTCGAAAATACGAACAAAAAAATAGGTTTTTTTATGATACCTATCCCCAAATTTATATTAAAAATTTGTTTAAGACCTATACGGTATTTGAAATTTAAACAAATTTCATTGGCTAACACATGATGACATGGAATTTGAATTAGATTTAAAAGGCCCATTTTGAGTTGAAATTTCCTCTAATGCAAGACGCTAGGAGAACTGTAAGAGAAGCCAAAGAGAGAGGATCTCCCCTTTGGTGTTGGATCCATGGCTATGCCACATCTAGAACTTATAATAGCTATTTTTATCCAACATGAGGAGCGCTCCAGCCCCACATAAGAAAAAATCCTATTGGGAGGATCCATCGAAAAAACCCATAGGCCTGTTAGAGGGGAGAAGAGGAACAACAACTCTAGTTTTATCCTTTGCTGATCCATTAAAGACTCCAACGTGATAAAAATCCTGAAATGCAACCAGCTCCTTCAAACAGATGGAATGTGAGACGTGATTAACATTTTCAAAGATTAGTTTGTTTTGACATATCCATATTTCCCACAAAATAGAGCAAGGAAAATATTGTCTAGAAGGAGCCAATGTTTTCCATGAGTGAAAACAGTCTAAAAGAGTGTTACTCGACCAACCATGTGAGCATTTTAGAAATCGCTCAACGAATAACCAAACAGAAATAGTGAAGTTCCATGTGACAAATAAATGATAGTGTGATTCTTCATCCTGTCCGTAAAAAAACACAAAGATTTGGACCGATCATACCTCTCTTCATAAGATTGTCCCAAGTCAATAGTCGATTCCCCAACACAAGGCATCGGAATATGATAATCCTACAAGGAGCCTTCTAAGACCACAAAGAGTGCCACCACTGCTTATAATAAGAAATATCTTAAGATAACATCTGGTATACTAATTTAGCAGTAATATCACCTGTAGATTTGTTATATGACCATTTTAGTACATCATATTCTTCATCCAGGGAAACCAAACCATCCCGAAGCCGAATAATGTAATCAATCCATTCAATTCCCATAGTACCACTTAGACGAAACTAAGGAGCAGTAATCCAATCAGGAGGGGAGACGTCACTAGTCGACGGCTTAAAGATCCGATTCAAAGTGTAGTAGCCCTTATTTTTAAGGGAATATATTAATTCAACAAAGAGAAGGTACTTTAAAGGCCCCCAAATGATTGGGTCTTCTCACACCCAAATGGCTCTACCATTACCCGTGTTCTAGGCATGCCATTCCTCACAGACCCCAAATGACTCCAATAAACTAGCCCAAAATTTTGATACTCCCTTTTGAAGTTTCTTCTTACAATGTATCCAATGTACCAGGGAAATCTTCTCAAAATATTTCCCATGTAAAACCCTTGTCCAAAGACTACCACCAGCTATAACTAGCCATAAACTCCTGGCTCTTAAAGCTAGTGAGAATTTGAACATATTTTTTAGCACCAACCACCTTTTCCTATGGGCCGAGCAATACTATCCCATTTAACTAAATGAAATTTGGTATTCACGAGGTTATAAGACCAAATCAACTCCATAGTCCTTTTTCTGATTTCGTTAATGATAGATTTCGAGATCTTACTCAAAGGGAGCCAATAATCAGTAAACTTCAAGCTTTGTTAATACAGATTTTGCTAAGATCATCCTCCTGTCGAGGGAAATCCAATGCCGGCACTAGTGTTTAATCATTTTTCCAAATCCTTTTAATAACCAAATCCAATCTCCAGCTCTGTACACATTTGGTTTGATGTAGTACCCAAGATATTTGGTTCCCTCTGATATGGGGAGAACTTGGACCTGGAAGAGATCCTTGATATTAGACATTTCAATTGGATCAACACCATACTCTAATAAATATGATTTTTGTATGTTTATAGACAACCCCGATACATAGCAGAATTTCATGATCAATGTATGATAAGCACGCCACTCATTGAGAGATCCCGAACTAAAAATCATGATATCATCTACAAATAGTAGGTGGGAAATCGATAGATTGCTGCTAAGACTTATACCTTTTGTTCTACCATCCAATTTAGACTTATTGGTCAACCCCCTGAGTCCTTCAATTACTAAAAGGAAAAGTAAGGGAGACAGGGGGCATCCCTATCAGAGACCCTGCGCTGCAGGGAAACAAACTGTGAGGCAACCGTTAACGAGTACATCATATGACACCGAATAAACACATCCCATAATCCATTTCATAACTCTGTAAGGGAGACCAATTTGAATTAAAACAAGATTAATGAGCAACTGAGCTGCTTATTCCCTTCCATTAGAAATGGTTAGTTAAAAGAACTTGTTCAAATAATTTGAACCCTACAAGGTTAATATAAACATGTTCCTAAACTATGCAGAAATAACGTGACTGCCATTGTTGCACATGTATTGTAAAGATGGAAACAATCTTGTTGACGATAGAGAGAAGCAGTACGACATACCATTCCCAGTTATAAAAAGTGGGTTGAACCAGAACAAGCCCGTCTGTGATGACATATATACTATATACATATAAGCATATAATACAATGAACAAAATAATTATATTTTCAACCACGCCATCCATAGAATTCCTATTTAGGATATATATAAATCATGCCGCATTTAATCTTTTGTTAAAGAAACTATATGATTCAATAGTGGAAATCAATTCAATTCGACCATTCATTCTCCCCTTTATACTCCATGTAAAATATTTTACTCAACTTAAGTAAAAAATTACGATAATTCATTATAAAATACATTTTTACAAGTTTATAGTGTACAACATTCTAGTAAAGCCTTTTGGCCATGATACGAAACTACAACTAGGTTTTAGTATTTAGGTTGCATTTTAGTGGATGGAAGGAAAAAAGGCCAACCAAAATCTCTTCATAAAAACCATAGCAGATATATAGATATATATACTTGCAAATGTAAAGTTCTATACGAAGGAAAGGATCAAATACATATACATTACCATCAAAAGAATCAATGCATTAATAATTTGTATACATGATTTCGCTACAGGACGAATGGATTTAGTGTTGAACAAAGGACTCTAAACACAATACTATCGGAAATGGTCTCCACTTAGGTTTTGATGGTCTCAATACTATCGTAAACTGCCCAATTTTCTCAAATACTATCGGAAATGGTGTCCACTTAGGTTTTGATGTCAATGATAACATTATCACTCCCTCCACCTCGAGTTGAGTATAAAGCGACCACAACACGCATAATCAGTGTATCACTATTATCATCATAATGAAAGCGAAGCGAGTAGATGTTCGATTTTCTTTTTCCCAAATGGAAACTGTGCGGATGCTACTCAGCTCCATTGCTTTCACTTTTTGCAGGTCATGGAATCGAAAATACAGTGTGGAATGTCAAATTCCACGCGTGGCCCCGAGGAAAAGCCATTGAGCATTGAAATGATCATCAGAGCATATTATTTCATAGAGGCCGGGAGAAAGATCGACGAACAGAAATGCTGGAGCGTAGTTTCTGAGTCATTGTGAACCGTGAATCCGTGTTTAGGAAGCATCTGAGTCATTGTGAATAGCGTAGTCTTTAGAAATACAATTTAAAAGAAATAATATTTTAATATGTATTAAAGTAATAAATATTACAGTGAATCTTAACTTGTTTGAGATTCAACAGTACACAATGCCCATTTATTACTTGCATGTCGACAATGCTGAAGCATTAACATTTATTACCTTCAGGGTCGTCTATTTTTCGCCGAGGGATACCATAGGGTCGTCCCAACTATCCGTACATGTTTGTTAGGGACTCGTCGAATGAGAATCGTTTCCGTACATGTTTGTTCCTTGTGGGATGTTTCCATACTTTATGGGATGGGTTCGTTAACTTGTTACAGACGACCCATCTGATCACATGCCTTGAACCTCACTAAATCCAAAAGCCAGGGACCCTCCAGATTTGCTAATTTGACATGATGGAAACCCAATCCCCACACACAGGCCAACTGACCTACCCAGTACCCCGTGCTTACTGGTGACGGGAATGATATATAAAGGCTCCAGATTCGCTAACTTGACCTGACGGAAACCTAATCCCCACACACAGGCCAGCTGACCTACCTAGTACCGACTGCTTACTGGTGACGGGAATGATATATAAAGGCTCCAGATTCACTAACTTGACCTGACGGAAACCTAATCCCCACACACAGGCCAACTGACCTACCCAGTACCGACTGCTTACTGGTGACGGGAATGATATATAAAGGCTCCAGATTCGCTAACTTGACCTGACGGAAACCTAATCCCCACACACAGGCCAACTGACCTACCCAGTACCCACTGCTTACTGGTGACGGGAATGATATATAAAGGATGCTTAGACCTGCATGCATTTTACCACTTTTTATTGCAAATCGATCGCTTGCTATTTCGGCAAGGAGGCTCTTCTGCATTGCGCCAATCAGTCAACTCCGGTGATTCATATCTTCTTCTAAATGGGCGTTCTCTTCAACGATGTGAGCAGGACCGATCTTAGAGATGGCGATCATGTGTATTCATGGAGGACAGGTTACACATATGCTCACCATGGTACGTATCTTTACATTCATCAGATTCTTTTGTGTTGCAATCCATTTGTTTTCAATTGATTACCCAGTTCGGTTTGTTGGATTTAATTCACTTCAACATTACCCTAGTTTTAATTGCAACTGCATACTACTTTTTTTAGTTGGGTTTTATGAAGATCTCAAGGGTCTAATTGTGACCCGTTTGGATTTTCCTTAGCTATTTTGAGTACCTGGTGTCTGTTTTTGGAAGAGACAACAAGGTTGCCTTCTTTTGCTGATAGGTTTTTGGGTTATGGATTGCTGCACATAATCACTATGTTTGCTCTTCACATGACCCCAACATTCTGAGAGCTTTCAACTATGATGCAGATTTTCATTTCCTGAAGTTTATTGTTCATGTCTCGCATACTGACTTTGTTTATCTGATTTGCAATCAATGTACTTGGATTTTCTGTTTTCCTCAATTTAGTTTATCTCGCATTTTATGCTATACAGGGATTTTTGTTGGGGATAATGACGTAGTACATTTTACGAGAGGGCGAGGCCAAGAAGTTGGAGGCCCCATTGGAGCCGGGACCAGTTTAATTAATTCCGTTGCCTCTAGTTCAATACCAAAACAACATATGAGTTGCCCGAGATTTCCTGACAGCTGTGTTTTAGAAAATGGAAATAGTGGAGTGATCAGTTCTTGTTTAGATTGCTTTCTTGAGGGAGGACCTGTGCATCGATTTGAGTATCGTGTTAGTACAGCTGTATTTCTTGCTCAAGTCCGCGGAGGAACATGTACGCTTGCACAATCAGATCCTCCATACTTAGTCATTCACCGTGCAAAATATCTGCATAAAAATGGTTTTGGAAACTACGATCTATTTTCTAACAACTGTGAGGACTTTGCAATATACTGCAAAACTGGATACATTGTTAAAAGAAATGCCTCGGGAAGAAGTGGGCAGGTAGCAGCTATGGATGGTGTTCGTTCTGCTTCTCGTCTCGCCTACGACAATATAGATATGCTCAATAGGTTACCAGGTTTTTCTGCATTATTGCTGATTGGAACTTTCTTTTTAAAGAGATATAAAGCAGATATTGGTGTTCGTGCTGATAAAACTAAGGTAGAAGTGGAAGATTTGGCAGGATATCTTGATCCAGCTTCAACTAAGTTACAAGTGGAAGACTCGGCTGTATATCCTGCTTTTTCAACTAGCACTCGTGTTGATAAAACCAAGGTACGAGTCGAACATTTACCTGTATTTCTTGATTCTTATAAGAAGCTTCCAGTGGAAGATTTGCTTGCATATCCCGATTCTTCAACTGGTATTCGCGTTGATAAAACTAAGTTACCAGTGGAAGATTCTGCTGTATATCTTGATTTTTCAACTGGTATTCGCGTTGATAAAACTAAGGTACCAGGGGAAGATGTGGCTGTATTTCTTGATTCTTCAATTGGTAAGAAATCTCAAGTGGAAGATGTGGCTCTAGTTCTTGATTCTTCAACTGGTGAGAAGCCTCTAGTGGCTGAAAGCTCCACATCTGATAAGGCAATGAGCAGAAACAGAAGGTCCAAAAAACAGAAAAAGAAGCTCCGTCAACAGCATAGAAGAAGCTGTCAATTAGTGCAAGATGCAGAGAAAGATGTGGCTGTACTTATTGATTCTTCAACAGGTAAGAAGCCTCCAGTGGAAGATTTGGCTGTATATCTTGATTCTTCAACAGGTATTGGCGTCGAGAAAACTACGTTACCAGTCGAAGATGTGCCTGTCTTGCTTGAATCTTCAACTGGTAAAAAGCCTCTACTGAAAGATTTAGCTGCATATCATGATTCTACAACTGGTATTGGCGTCGATAACTCCATGGCAGATCAGGCAATTTGCAGAAACAGAAACTCCAATAAGCAGAAAAAGAAACTCCGTCAAAAGCAAAGAAGAGACGCTCGATTAGTAGAGGGCGCAATTCCAAGTGTACCCATTCTCCAAGAAAATTAATATTTTATCTTTTTGTGACATACTAGGATTAATTGTGTTGGTCATAATGACTATTTTGATATGGTGATCATTTGTGTTTCGGTAATCGGGATTCGGGAGTGTTAAGGTGACCCACTCAGTTACAAGTGGTGTAAAGTCGTATATGCCAAATCTTTGGTGAAAAGGATAAGTGGTGCATTTGCTATGATTACTGAAAGAATCCAAAGTTTACAGGATTATATAAATATATGTATTTGTAACTTTGAAGAGGTAAAGTTCTTATATATATACATACACGTTTTCTATTTTTCCATTTAGTTTATTATTATATAATTTTAATAAATATATATTGTTTTTAAAATTAATTTGTATATGATTTTAAAGTTAGAGTTCTTATCGGAAATTAGAAGATTAATTAATTAATTTATGAAAAAAATGAGTTTCCAAAAATTCATTGATAAAAAAATTGATGGTGTAGGAGTTGGTGTAAAGTTAATGATTTCCCTTGGATGATGAAAATGATGGTATAAGTTAATGATTTCCTTGGATGGTGGGAAAACTTTGCTTAAACGATAATTATTCAAAATATATGAATGATTTATTAGAATGTGGTGTAATAGATGATGAAAATGATGGTATAAGAATGATTTTTTTGGATGGTGGGAAAACTTTGCTTAAACTTGTTAAAGATAATTATTCAAAATATATGAATAATTTATTAGAATGTGGTGTAATAATATGAAAGGGAATTTTTTTTTTTCTTAAAAAAAAATTGTTTAATTAGTTTACATGAAAATATGATATAAAACTAAAATTTTTATTTAAGATTTTAGTAAAAAGACATGTATATTTAGAAAAATCTATGCATTTTTAAAATAAATAATAAAAATATGTACATTATTAAAATATGCATATATTAAAAACATGCACTCATTCATCTATGTGAAAAAATATGTGGCCACATTCTTTTTATTTTTCCTCCATATTTATTCTCTCCATTGACTAAGTTATTGCAAACTCTCATATATCAACATAGAAGGATGTATAACTAAGACTCTTATTCACTCCAAAAACATGTTGCTTACATAGTCAACATCTTACATCTTCAATAGGGAGTTACATTCAGTGTAACATCCTCTTTATTTTAATAATAATAGCTAACTACTTATCAAATTCACTATTATGTCGTAGCGCTATTATCCACTAAAACCTATCTTGGACTAAAACAGGATGATGGAAATGAGTAGTAAATTCATCTTGCAGAAACCATTTTGCTTGGGTAGCTAATCCACCCTTATTGCCCACGAGGTATGTAGGGATCATTTTAAAACAAGTGGACTTGTTGCACACCTCCAACAAAGTATTGTTCTCCAATGGTTAATAGAAATCTAGAGCGTCATCCACTATATGAGAAATGGGAATGTCTTCGTCCAGCATGCCAAGGATCATATAAATTGCAATAGGAGACATTCGGTACTAGATGATTTCTCAATTGTAGTGGAAGCTCCAGTTTGAAGGAATTTTAAATGACATGTAGCAAAATCTAATAAGGGCCATAATAGAGTGGATGCAACTTATGATGTTTCGTCCCTTGAAAGCATTGTTTTTCAAGATACAACCATACATTGTCATTGAATTGTAAGGATTTGGGGATACGATGGCGATCACGTAGCATCTTGATGCATGCTTGGATACTCTAGAGGGTTTTGTGTTCCTGGAGGTGAATACAGGCTAGATATTTCACAGAAGTAACAACTTTCTTCTGGGCATTGAGTTGTTGTTGCGAGGTAGGAGCTGGTATGGTGGATAGGAACTCAAAAAATGCAATTTGTTGGTACCCATAACACACTTCAAAAGTATAATAACCTATTACAAAGTGCATTCCTTTGCTATAACATTGTCGCACTATGTGTAATGACTTATCACACAGCTTATTTTCTTAATAGGATACTCGGAGCAGTTGGAACAATGTGTGATTAGCCACATAGGTTTAGCCATCAATTTGGTAATGGAAAGTAGTAAAGTATTGTAGCTTGCATTCCAAAATTTCCGAAGTGCCTTCCAAACTTCACTAAAAAAAAGCATCCTTATTTGGAGTAATACTGCAAAGAAGACCAAAAGGAGTCAAAACATGGCGAAAAAACTAGTTTGTTGTCTATTGGGTAGTAATTTGTTTGTTATGGGGCGTGAACAAGGCCATACTTGAAAAATGGCATACTAAAGCAAAAACACAATCATTTTTCTGGAGTGTCAGCGAAAAACCTGAAATAAAATCCATGGAAAAATCCTCCCAAGGACATGTTACAAGTGGAAGCAATTGGTACAATCAAAGCTTGTGACTAGTAGGATTATTTTGGATGCACAAGGAACAATGCCACACAACATCACTAACTTGTTGGGACATATAAAGCCAACAAAAAAATTTCTATAAATGCAAGAGAGTCTTCTAGACGCCAAATTTCCCTCCATGGAGAAAATGTGCTTCCCTAATCAATAACAAACGAGCCTCATTAGTAAGCACGTAAATATGTTGCAAGTAGAGAAACCAACCCTCTCATAGTGTCATTAAAATAAGGTGTTTGGTTCACTATAGTAGAGTGTTGTAGGGCATATACAAGTGGACCAAACATTAGATTGGAAACAAAGATACCTCCCATAAGAAGATTAGGTTAAGTGGCATGGATATAAATGCGTTTCTTCTACACTAAGAGTGATGGGGAATATGCAAGAAGAAGTCAAAGCATCATAGACACTGATAGATTCACAAAATGCAACATTCTTATCTAGGTAATTGTGAGCATATTCCCAAGGGTGACCTTCAAAAGTAGGGAAACAAACCATCGACAAGTTAGAAATCAAATCATAATTAGGTTTGTTTGGAGCATCACAAGGGACATGACCAATCACAGTCGGTCAGTTATGCTAATGCACTATTTGGAATGAAATGGAAGGAATTGAAACCTAGAAAATAACCATTGAACAATCATCCACAATATGGTAACATAAAATATGTTGGTCTCGAACATGGATCTCTTCAGATCGACAAATTCAACCTCCTTGAAGACTAAAGGTGAGAATATAACCCTACGCTTAAAGCTTCTTGTAGCTCAATGAACCTTAATTTCCTATTGAATCCAATAAGGTCCCTATAGTCAACTTCTATTCGACATGAAGGATTTCTCTTGTTTTTATTTTAACTTATTAGAATTTTTTATCGTTTGAATGTATTCAACAATATTATATTTTTATTTAGTGGGTTTTGTGAATAAAAAACTAAAAAAGGAAATGGATTGGTTGATAATTTATCTTATGTATATGGGTGAATCCACGGACCTGGGTAACACTTTTTGGCAAGCGGATTTCGGCAAAAACAAAAAAATGTACCTCGACCGAGGTTTTATCAAGCCCTCGATCGAGGTTTTAATACCTCGATCGAGGTTTTATCAAGCCCTCGACCGAGGTCTTTTTCAGCCCTCGGTCGAGGTATTTATTAACCCTCGGTTGAGGTATTAAAACCTCGACCGAGGGTTAATAAATACCTCGGCCGAGGTATGGACCTCGGTCGAGGTACATACCTCGATCGAGGTGCCTCTGTCAAAAAAATTATTAAAAGAGGCCACGGGGTCCGCGGCCCTCATTTTTTCAACTTTTTACCTGCGGATGCTCGACCGAGAGACAACGACGGAAGGATTGGCACCCCAAAACAACCCAAGCACCCCGAAGCAACCCAACCTCATCACAATGTCGGAGCCAAGAGGTAACAATTTAAATAATTGTTTTTCAATTTAAATGGAATTTAAAATAAATGTATGTTTTTATAATTTTCATGTTTAAATTGTGTACCAGCAAGCAGAAATGCTGCCGGATTTTTGAAAATTTGTAGTTAAATTCCCTTTTTTTGTTAATTTGTTATGAATATATATAAATTATGCCAACCGGTAGGGTTTATGCTACTGGTTTAATTTTGAAATTTTGAAATCCTAAACCCTAAACCGGTAGCAGGTAGGGTTTATGCTACCAGTTTAATTTTGAAAT
>LPNX010675680.1:0-23680 GCA_001517045.1 Pseudotsuga menziesii
ATTTCCATAAATAAAATCATAACCACCATTCATTCATTTCCACCATATTGAAATTGAAGTTGGTTGAATATTTCTAGTCTAGTTCATCTTATTTGTTTGTTAATTAATCCAGATTAAAAAAATATGTTATGAAAATAGTAAATCCAAATGCTTTAAATGTAGAATCACTTTTGAGAAGTATATTTTAACAACTTGCTTGTAAAAAAACACATAAATGGGGTTCCCACACAATTTGATTTGACATATAAAATAAGGAAGTGTCTTCACGTGTTTTCTTTTGTTGATGTACTATGCCGAGTGAAAGTAATAAACATAGGTAAGGTTTTTGATAAAATAAAAGTATACCTTACACCATGCACACCTTTGTTTTTGGACTTTGCAACACTACTTTATGCATTTGTATGAGCACCTGCAATATGTCATTATGTCATTTGTGATGCATAGAAAGTTTATGATAAAACTAAAAACAATATATCTCCAATGCAACACTACCAATTAATATGTAAAGGAGAATTGAATTGGAAAAATGTATTATCGATTATAAATAAGTTATTGCATATAATCTTTTGTGTGTATGTGCTAGTAAATATCATTATATTGTTTCTTTTAACATTGTAAGAGTTGTTTATATTGTTTAACATAGATACCAATAGGCATTAACCTATACCTAATTAGCATCCACGAAAAAAACAGTTAAAATATGTAAAGTAAATTTTGTAAATGAATTTCGTTTAAACAATATTCAAATATGTAAATATGTAAATAATTTTGATTCCGATTCAAGTTAATCACTTTAATGATGGATTTAAGTTAATGAAACTTCATTGTATGTTGATGATTTTTATCCTTCAATATTTGCTTCAATTAAGGATTTTAGCAACAAATTTGAGAAATGGTCACAAAGGTTGGATATAAGTTAATTACTTTCAAGAAAATGAAATCTTAGTGGATAAATTTCAATTTTCAAAATTTTCTTCTATATAAGCATTTAGCAACAAAGTGGAGATATGGTCACAAAGGTTAAATATGAGCTAGGTGCATCCAAATAAATAAAAAATGTGTTCTATGGGGTTAAAGATGATGATTTGAATTTTATAAGTATTACAAGTAGCAATTCAACTTCCCATTCTTTAATTTATAAACCAAAGCTATGTTTAGTTGGAGAAAATAAGCCTTTTAAAATTGAAATTATCCAAATAATTATAAATGCATAACTCTCCAATTAGAAAGTAACTCCAATGGGAGAAATTCCTGTTCTAGTGTGTAAGATCCTTTACTTTCTCCCAAAACTTTTGATTCATATAGAAAACCTTCATAAATGAATGAATGATAATGTGAATATAGCTATATATTAATTAATGTTCTTGGAAATGTTTAATATGGTCATTGATAATAACAAGGTATACCATAAAGGGTCATGACACGATCCCACTTAAATATTTAAAACAAAGTTTTGATGTGGAGCCCACAAGGAAAAGAACCCACGTTAAGGAAAAAGTTAAAAGTTAAAATAATATAATAATCTTGCTTTGCAGTGAAGCATTCATACGACTGCAGCAAAAAAGTGATGCCACATAGCGTGCCGGTTGGAAAATGAAAAAAAAAACAGATGAATTCAAACCTCCAAGCGAGGGCATACAGATTAATCTTACAGCTGTTGCTTTTATTATATTTTGAGAGCCAAAGTATTCAAACAAGCACACAATAACTTCTGCTATCAAATCTCTATTGTCGCTACAATTTGGAAATTACTGGGTTAGGTTCGAGTTGGTTTCTAATATAGGGATTTTATAATAAAAAACTTGAAAGAAAGAAATCCATAATTATGTTCGAGTTGGTTTTTAATCGAGGGCTTTTATAATAAAAATCTTGAAAGAAAGAAATCCATAATATTTGGGGTCTCTGATTCAATATTAGTTCGATTTTGAAGTTTAGAATGTGTTGATTCAATATTAGTTCGATTTCGAAATTTAGAATGTGTTGCTTTAATGTTAACCAGCTCAAAAACTCATGAAAATTGTACCCATGGAATCTATTTTCCCAATAGGTAGGCTATTCCATCATTTTGCAAAGCTTAGCACACCATGAATACACTTTCTCTAAGTTGATTTTTTTGTTTTCTCATTAATTTTGTGTAGTTATATCAATTCACTCTGAATTTGTAGTGGCGTTATTTATGATTTTGCAGTGGGTTTATTATCTTCATTCTCCATGAACATAGTAACTAATTACATCTATGTATTTTCAACAAATTTATAAATTTGAAGTAGATATGTTAAGGAAATTCGCCATGAGTTTTCCTTCGGAGAAATTCAGTCCAAGGGAAACATATCGCGTGGAGATACTGGTGGTTTCACATCATCCTTTTCCCTAGCTGCGGATTACCAAATGCCACAAACAATCAAACAATGTTCTTTCCGTTGAACATTTAAGCTACGCTATAATACATGTACACGCTATAATACATGTACAAAAATTGTCAGTGTTGAATTGTTCTAAACTTCAGTTATTTAATTTTAATAATAAACAGTCATTATTTTAAAATGAAAAATCTAAACATTTTACATATTTTTACATCTTTGAATTTTTAGGATTTATCATCTTACTATGCAATCTAAACAATTTACAAATTAATTTATTTTGATTAAATTAAATATATTCTCATTGGATTATGAAACAATAATTGGTACAAAGATTTAACATCGAATTTGTTGATAAAAAGTTTCGAGAGGATAAACCAGGAGTTGTTTATTTATTAAATAAATTGAACAAGATGCTACAGCCAATTATGGAATTGCGGCAGTGGGCCAAATAAGCAAGGAGTTACTTATGTTGACAATATGACCACTGACCCAGTGAATGACCCTCTTCGCAACTTCTCTACTACACGTAAACGTCCCCTTACACCTCATTTGGAAAGTGTGATCCCATTCCAAATGAGGTTAAGACAATGATCAAATACTTTATTTTATTGAAATTGTTATTAGTGATAGTGATCTACTAAACCTTACCATGAGAGTAACATGTCTAAATATCTCCTTCAATTGCTTCTCAAAAATGACTTCAAAGAACTAATTTATTTTGATTAATATATTAAAAATCTATCCTTTTACACTACCAAACGCTACATTATTTCATTTTGGGTTTGCTAATTTTGAAGTTGATATTTTAAAAATCCTTTAGATTATAAAAAATACTTAGTGATTACGTTGAGAACTCCTTCACAAGGGGAGAGTTAAAGTGGTATGAACATTCTTTTTCTATAAGCTTATGGTTGAAGTTTTTTAATATCTAAGAGACTCAAATTGTGCTAAGATTATGTAAATATTTTTATTTTTTATAATTTTAATTTATATAAAGAGTATATATTTAGAAAGAGTGTGTTTAGAGCTACATTGTCATAGTTTAGAGGTAATATTTTTTTCGTGTTAAAGTTCAGTTTGAGTTTACAGTAAATTAAACTTATTCTTATCAAAATCAAATTCAATAATTAAGAAGTATTATCAATCACAAAATATTTATTAGAAATAGTTCTATAATATATATATATAACCATTTACTTTTAATTCATTTATTCAATATCCAAATTCATATAACAAACTTAACAAGATAATTACATAATAACTGCCATCACAAAACATAGGTTATAGTTGTATTGACAGGGGTCTATTCTTCCCTCAATACTCAATACACAGACATAATGAAGATCCAAATAAAATACTCAAACTGTATAAAATCCAAATAAAATACTTTAAAAACAAAAACTTTAACAAACTGAAACACGCAGACAAGAAAGATGCCATCGCAAAGCATGTAAGATAGTTGTAATGACAAGATAAGATGGTCTTACAACAATACACAAAACAAATATTGTTCCACGTTGGTAATAAAATCCATGTTGTCAGTGAAGTATGCCCAATTTTTGAAAATACTGGACGCTGCTGTCAATAAGCTCCTCCATATTGTACTTAAAATTAAATCCCAAATCTGATAATTTCTTCGATGAAATGGTGAAACGACGAGCAGCAGCAACAGACTCGTCGAAGCTGCATCAAAGGGAATTTAACAAATTACAAAACTTAATTTTCTTTGTAATATGATCACATAGTTTTATTTGCAATGCTGTATAATCTGCTCACACAGGGAAAAGGGCATTACTGACTTTGCTTTGATTGTGTACTGTGGATGCCGTTCAGAGATGAGATGTGCGAGCTCTGGAATGGTAGTGGCGTGTCCACAGGAAAAATAACGCCCTTCAGCAGCTGGGTGCGCCATTAGAAATAGATGGGCATTGCAGGCATCTTGAACATGGATGAACGGCAGAGACTTCCCCAAGCCATGGCTGGCTTGCAGTAATGATCCATACAATTGTTGATTGCCTGCGGATTTCAGCAGCTGATCTTTAATTATTTTAGTTAAAAAGGAGATATATAACATTTGCTAAAATTATATTCCTTTAAACTTATCTCCTCGGAAACTGTCAAAGTTGAAATGGAAACTAAGGTTTGATCCACTTCTGAGTATATGTTATGACATCAAATTATTTATGTATAAGGAGGATTAGGAATGAACCCACTTCTAAGAATGCAAATTGCAAAAGCAATTTCATTTCATTATTTTGCATGGCAAATTGATATAACTCTTGGGAAGTTGGAATTTGGGTTGAAATTTAAATTATTTAAAAAAATATATGAAGAAAGTTAGAGCTTGAAAATTTGAATGCAGAAAGTTTTAGTCTGAGGAACGAACTTGTATAAAGGTTGTTTGAACAAATCAAAACTTAAAAGAAAAGAAGTCAAAGAATATGAAATCTAAAAACAAAGATGACAAATAGAAAATAATGGAGGATGTTTACACTTAAAGATCAACAATAAACAATAGGGACAGAAGTTCATTCAAAACCAATTCAATTGTCATCACAAATTTTAAAGATGAAAATCCAGTTAAACCGAGGAATATAAGATAATGAAATACAAATAATGGAAATTGCAAATATTTCTATCTCTATTTAAGGATCAACAAAGCTACTAAATTATGCAAAGAAGACATACTACCCAAACTCACAAATATGCAAAGTAAAGTTCATGTTATATAAGGATATTTTATTAACATCTTAATCACATGAATCCATACTTTAACTAATCACTGTATATTCACATCAACAAAAATTGTTGACTTGTAGTACTAAGAATTTTAATGCTACAATAATTGAGTTTAAAAATAATACATAATTTAACTAATCATTATATATTCACATCAACAAAAATTGTTGACTTGTAATACTAAGAATTTTAATGTTACAATAATTGAGTTTCAAAATAATAGAGCATCTAAGAACTAATAAACACACAATTCCACAAAAGATTATTGTCAACTACCACAACAATAAGAACAAATATAATTAAAAATTAAAACATACTTTTATATCCACATCAACAAAAATTGTTGACTTATAATACTAAGAATTTTATTTTCAATTTCTTTAATATTTTATTCATTTAGAAAATCAAATATATCTATATAAACTACTTTCTTTAAGCTGTAAAATCCCTAAAGCATTAATTCAAACATATACCTGTTATCAAAGACAACGTCAGATTCACACTTAAGGGGGCTGTGCTGGTCATGGAAGGCCCTGCAACTAATGGCAGCAAAATGCTCACCACTGAAGGAGGCGGGTTCTCCTTTCCAAATTGCAACGCAGTTTTCTCAGCAAGTGTTTTTGACTCCGTGTAGAACTGCAAAAGAACATGAATGCATTTTACACTAGTACAATTTTAATTATTAATCTTTCCTATGAATAAATTTGAGCTTACCCGACCCTGGCTACTGGTTTTCCTGATGATGTCCAGTGAAGTCCAGCAAGATTCATCTAGAACAAGTAGAGACTTGTCAAGGGGCAAGGCTGCAGCCAAAGATGAAGTGAACACCACTCGTTTGACACTTTCTGCTTTCTTATATGATTTAAGAACGTTCAAGGAACATTAAGAACGTTCAGAGTTCCTTGGACTGCAGTTTGGACTATCTTCTTCTATTTATATATGAAAATGAAAAAGTGTACGGTTAAGATTCATTTTTATAGACAGAGAGATATATAGATGAAATAACTAATAGCTGAAAAAAAAAGTTTATAAAAATGATATATAGATAACTATTAGTTAGTAATATTTAAGGGAAACAAGTTTATCAACCACAACTTAAATGACTATACAAGTAATTAGGTCTCTATTGACAAATATATAGAAACTTACCTCAGGTTCCCTGCATTCATCAAACACCATAGGAGTAGCAACATGAAAGACGCCGTGGCAGCCATGAATGGCAGAATCGAAGCTCCCTTCCTCGCAAAGATCTGCTCTGAAAAGATGAAGCCTCTCTTGGGCTCCCGGAAGTGAGCGAAAGGAATGTAATATTCTTTGACGGATCTCTGAGAGTTGCATGCACTGTGTGCCCATTCTCCAGCAGAGTCTTTATGAGACGTGATCCCACTTATCCTCCTCCTCCTGTGATGCAATACACCTTAGGGCAGCTTTCTGGTTGAGTAGCTGGAAGAGAATCAATAGGGCAGCTTTCTGGTTTAGTAGCTTGAAGAGAATCAATATCCAGGTTTAAGTCCATAACAAAAGTAGCCTATCGATCGTTCAATCCTTCTATGGATCAAAAGATAAACTCCAGCGGTTTAGATAGAGGCCTCTAGGTCCCATGAAGTAAAGCCTACTTCTAAAGATGAGATCATTGTCATCTTTGTTCTCAAACAAGAACACACAAAACCCTTTTCCACAGAAACAATGTTGTAAGCCTCCAGAAATCAAAGGCATCTAGTTCTTAGAGATCCAAAACTCCCTAGTTTTCAGTGAAAGCCAAACCCCAGTGAATTGACCTATTAGGCCCTTCTCAGGTAGAACCACATTTCCATAAAGCATAGAACCACATTTCCATAGGAAAATCACCTATATGAAGATTTGACATATGAAGATTTGACACAGGACAAAGCTATTTAAACATAAACATGTGGAGCTTTGGTATATGAAGATTTGACAAAAGGCAAAGCTATTTAAACATAAACATGTGGAGCTTTGGCAAAGGATAGAACTATTTAAACATTAAACATGTATACATTTACAAAGCAAGTACACATTCTTAAAATTAATATAAATAAATAATCTCATCTCATTGAAATAAAGAACCAACTTTATAAACTCAACTGTTTAATTATAAAAAATACGTTATAAACATAAAAACTCAAATACATTTAATAACAAAAATCCTTAAATCAACCGAGAGTTATCATGTAAAGATAAGTGTTTGACAGTTGTGAGTCTAAATACTACGAACCTAAAAGATCTATATGATGGAGGCTCATAAAAGATCTATATGATAAAAACGTTGGCTTGCAAAATTTCGATGAATACTTGTATCTTCTATCATGAGTAACTGGCAGCTGACAAGTAAATTAATTTAGCTGATAAGTAAATTAATTAAAATTTGAATTGAAAGCCAAAGCAGCGTGAAAAAAAAAGTTATACCATAAGCAGTGCGACATATATTAACCATAAGATCGCCATGATACAGATTTAAGCTCGAGTACTGAAACACTTATACCACAATAAAATCTACGTTTTAAACTCTTTCCATTTACTGTTATTACCTTCCCAAGAACAACATCATCTGGACTGTTTTCTATGATGTAATTCAATATGTTTAAAGCAATTCAACTAATCTATGATAACATAGATTTAGCAAAACTGCATCTATGTTCTAATAAACTGGAAACAATTTACTATTTTCAAAATTTGTTGTTGATCCAACTTGTTAAATCTATAAAAGCATTTTCTACATGTTAATCAAGAATGGCCAATTTTTTAAAAGACTGGACGCTGTCGTCAATAATCTCCTCCATTCCGAACTTGTAATGGAATCCCAAATCTAATAATTTCTTCGTTGAAACGGTGTAGCCACCAGCAACAACAGACTCATCGACCCTGCATCAAACGGTATTTAACAAATTATAAAACCTTTAAATACCAGAGAAATCCAAACGAAATACATAGTTTTCTTTGTAATTATCCTATATAATCTTCTCACACAGACGAGGGCATTACTGACTTTGCTTTGATTGTATACTGTGGATAGCGGTGAGAGATGAGATGTGCCAGCTCTGGAATGGTAGTTGTGTGCCCACAAGAAAGATAACGTCCTTCAGCAGCTGGGTGCTCCATCAGAAATATATGAGCATTGCAGGCATCTTGAACATGGATGAACGACAGAGAATTGCCCCAAAAGTGGCTGGATTGCAGTAATGATTCATATAATTGTTGATTGCCTGTGGATTTTATCCGTTAATTTATCTTTTAGTTTAAAAAGAGATATATACCAACATCTAAATGGGCTTAACAACATCTAAGTGGACTTACTAATTAAGAACATGTGTTATTTCTAAATCGCATGTTCAAAACATTTGAAGTAAGATTTCTCATTGATCTGAGGTTTATTGATCTCAGGTATATTAGTTTAATTTTCTCTCTTCCAAAATTATCAAAGCTTAATCAAAGACTTTCGAGAGTATGTTATTATGAGGATTTGGAATGAACCCACTCTGAAACATATACCTGTTATCAAAGACAACATCATATTCACACCTAAGGAGGCTGTGCTGCTCATGGAAGGACCTCCAACAATTGGTAGCACAATGCTCACCACGGTAAGAGGCGGGTTCTCCCCTCCAAACTGCAACGCGGCTTTCTCTGCAAGTGTTTTCGACTCCCTGTAGAACAGCAAAAGAACAGGATTTAGTATAATTCTTTTCCTATACATGGATTAGAGCAGTACTGTAATCCTCCTGAACAAAATTAAGCTTACTCGCATCTGGCTACTGGTTTTCCTGATGGCATCCAGTGAAGTCCAACAGGATTCATCTATAACAAGTAAAGATGTGCCAAGCGGCAAGGCTGCAGCTAAAGACGAAGTGAACACGACCCGCTTGACGCTTTCTGCTTTCTTACACGATTTAAGAACGTTCAGAGTTCCCTGGATTGCTGCTTGGATTATCTCATTCTATTTATGTATATATATATATATATACAAATTTATTAAGTTAGTGTTAACGCCGAAGGATATAAACTGTCGAAGCATGTAACAGAAGTAAAGATCGACTCTGAAACCTCTTTCATAAAACTCAAAGCTTAATATATGCAGGCTTACCTCAGGATCCTTGCATTCACCAATGACCATGGGAGTTGCAACATGAAAGACGCCGTGGCAGCCATGGATGGCAGAATCAAAGCTCCCTTCCTCGCAAAGATCTGCTCTGAAAAGATGAAGCCTCTCTTGGGCTCCTGGAAGTGAGCGAAGAGATGTAATATTCTTTGATGGATCTCTGAGAGTTGCATGCACTGTGTGCCCATTCTCCAGCAGAGTCTTTACGAGACATGATCCCACGTATCCTCCTCCTCCTGTGACGCAGTACACCTGAGGGCGGCGGCTTTCTGGTTGAGCAGGAAGAGAATCAATATCCATAACAAAATAATGTGTGGATGCAGATCTGATCTGATCTGATCATTAATGAAGTGGCAGTCTTCTTTCGTATTTATGTCATTATAGTGTCCCACATGGATTAAAAAGTCAAGGAAATCATTTCACTAAGAGTCTCCCACTTCGATCAGAGGGTGAGTAAACGTCACATTTCATTAAATTGCAGTCAATATGTTGGGTCTGCGACATAAATCTTATTGGCCAATTTGATGTACAAGTCAATTTGATATTTATATCTTTATAATGGACATAACAACATATATCTTATCATTTGTCAAAGTAACTATTAGGAAATTCCAAAAAGAAATTGTAACTATCAGGAAATTCCAAAAAAAAATTGTAACTATCAGGAAATTTCAAACTTGAGATAGCTATGAACATTGTCAATGGATAAAAATTATATTTTTGGAAATGCAATTCAATTTCCTACAATTCATCTTTTTTGTGCTTAAAACAAGATTTATTTTGTACAAGTATCTCAAAATATCCATGTAAATTGACATATGCATATTTTTTCAATTTTCTATTGCATCTAATACACATCAAAAGAGACCCTCATTAGCTTGCACCAACCCACTATGAAAAATGAGAAGATAAATACAATATAAAATATTAAATACAATATAAAAACAATCACCAAAAATATTAAATACAATATAAAGGTATAAAAAATTCTAAACTTTATAAAATAGTATAAGATACTTTCTTTCCTACCTTAAAATTTATTTTTATACCAAATATTAAATAACTATTTTTTAATGCTTTATTTTGTTTAAATTAACACCAGCTTTTTTTATTGCTTTATTTTTTTTTTAATATCTAGCGCCAAAGTCTAAAATAATACGCACACCTAACGCCAATAACTAAAGTAATACTCCTAAGTAACGTGAATGTGTCAAAAGAATAAATAAGTGTTTTTTCTAAACTATAACAATAGGCCTAACAAATTTGACCATCTTGATGGTCTAAATATTTTTTTTATTTATTATTTAAATTTATACGTAACTCCATAGACTAAATTAATTAATTTATTATTTAAATTTATAAGTAACTCCAAAGACTAAATTAATAGCAAGTAGTTTAAAAGAGTTAAAATTTTGACCATCTTTATGGTCTAAATAACCATTTTTTTATATATTATTAATAGTAAGTAGTCTAAAAATGTTACAATCTTGACCATATTTAGGGTAGCTTTTTTCGATCAGTTTTGTTAGAAATTTGGGGCAATTTCAATTAATATAAAAAGTAATCTAATATTTAGACGATTTGTATTAGTATTTTGGTAGTTTTTTTTAATTTATGAAAATTGTTGAAATCTTAATTTTGGATTATTGAAATTGTATAATGAGAGCATTTTTAAAAGTAATCTAAGTCCGTGAATCTATTTAAAGTGTTTATTTTATTTTGGTTAATACATTGATTAATGTTAATGGTTATCTTATACCCATATTACTTTTAATATATCTTATTCATTTTTGAGCTTTATCTATATATGTAAAATGTGATTTTTATAATGGAATATAATTGTAAAACAAGGTGGATATGTTCAGAGCAAAAAATATTATGCTAGAGTTTCTAAAAAAAAATTGTAGTAGAGCTTTCTATTTTTTCTTCTAAATTTAAGAAAAGTTGCAATCTTTTCATTGTTTTAGTTTATAGGAGCATGCACACTCCAAAAACACACATGATTTTGTTTCATATTCTTGTTGAAGGCCCTTGATCTCAAGAAGCTTTAATAAAATCCCAAGACAATAGTTTTCAATATTTTATGGTTGTCAAAACCTACAAACCATTCACTCTTTGGTGTGGTGGTCGTAGACATGTTCATGGTGCTTGAGCCTAAGGGGATTTTTCTAGGTCTTGAAGATGTTGTATCTCTCCCCCAAATAATGTTAATATTTTTAGTATGTTATTTCCCTACCACAACTATCGCTAAGGCCTTAACACCCATCCAGTATGCATGAAATATTTTAAGAGAACCCATATCCAACTCTTAGGGAAAATGTCCCCTATTGAGGGCTCATGTTGATGTGTCTAACGTTTGTTCATGGCACTTGAGGTTAAGAAGGTTCAATTAGGGCTTTTAAATCCCCTTTTTACTCCCTTGACTATGTGTCATTGTCTATACCTATTTTCAAAGCACAAAACCTACCCATGACACCTATATCCCACTTGAAGGCCTTCAAAGAACCCCTACAAAGGAATCATGTGTTTGTACGAGGACTCATTCAAGGTTCTTGAGACCAAAAAGATTCAACAATATCCTATGGTGCTTGTTTTCATTCCCCCACCATGTCCAACCATACTTGGTATGCAAAATCTCTTAATGGCATCCATATCCAACCTTGATGACAAATATCCTCGAGAAAGGAATTTTGTTGAGGTTTTTAGTTATTGTTCACACTGATTGGGCCTAAGTAGCAGTGTTTAAGGAACAAGGCCCATTAGTCTCGTGTTATTACATTGGATAGAAATATAAACACATTCTTGGTTCAAATCTAACCTATTGATGGCACACATAACACCCTTGGAGGTGATTATTAACCAACAGAGGTCAGATGTGGAGGTTTGAGGACTTGTTAACAACATATGATCCTAAGAAGCTATGTTTAGGGCTTGATGATAATGCTTCCCTCCCCCTTCCAGTGTCAAGGGAACAAGTATGGTGTCCCCCTAACATGATTATCATTAATGCTTTTAGATCACCTACAATGCATGACAAATCTTAATGGAAACAATATTCAACTCATAGGGTAAAGAGACCCTATTGAGATCTCATGTCGATGTGTTTAGGATTTGTGCATGGCACTTGAGGTCAACAATGTTCAATTAGGTCTTAAATCCATTACTTATCCCATTGACCATATGGCATGGCCCATAGCCATTTTCACAACACAAAACCTACCCGCAACACTTATATCCCACTTAAAGGCTTGCATAGAACCCCTAAAAAGGACTCTTGTGATTGTAGGAGATCTCATTTAAGGCTCTTGAGTCTAAGAATATTCAACAATATCCCAAGGTGGTCATCTTCCTTCCTCGCCCATGGCCAAGGCCCTAATACCCATACTCGGTGTGGAAAATATTTTACTAACATCCATATCCAATCTTGATGCCAAACATCCCCAATGATAGGGTTTTTGTTATGGTTTGTAATTTTTGTTCATGGTGATTGATCCTAAGAAGTGGTGTTTAAGGAACAAGGACCATTAGTCTCCTCTTTTGACAATCGATAAAATTCTAGACACATTCTTGTTAAACAAATAACCTATGGATGGCATGTGTAACATCCTTGGAGGTGATTTTTAACCAACAAAGGTTGTTTACATGGATGTTGTTCGCCTACCACTATTATGGTTAAGGTCTCAAGATCTATCCACGATGTGTGAAACATCTTAATGGAACCTATATCCAACTCATATGGAAAACACTCCTATTGGGGGATCATATTGTTGCGTTTAGGGTTTATTCATGGAACTTGAGTCCTTTTCTAACCTATTGACAATGTACCATAGTCTAAACCTATTTCTAATGCAAAAACCATCCCACAACACTTATATCCCATTTGAAGGCCTACATTGAAACCCTCTAAAGGAATATTGTGCTAATACGAGAATTCAATCAAGTATCTTAATCTTGATAACATTCAACCATGTCTTGGGGCACAATTTTTCCTTCCTTGACCATGTTCATGACCTTTCAACTCATATGTGGTCTGAAAAAATCCTAGTTGCAACTATATCCAACCTTGATGCCAAATGTCCCAATGAGAGGGTTTTTATTATGGGTTATAAGTGTTGGTCACGGTGACTAAGTGTTAGACGTGATTTTTTAGGGAACAAGGCCCATTAGCATACTAGGTTATGAAATTAGATATGCCTCTAGACACACTTCTGGTGTGTAACTAACCTATTGATGCGATGCATATCACTAGTATTGGAGGTGATTTTTCACCTATAAAGGTGAAATGTGGAGGTTTGAGGACTCTTTAGTGATGCTTGATCCTAATAATCTCTATTTAGTGCTTGAGGATAATGCTTCTCTCCCCCCCCCCAAAATACTGATAACATTTAAACATGTCAAAAGGATGCGGGCCACCAGTCCATTTGATCACCTTCCCATCATATTCAAAAAAATATTGCATAAACCCCAAATGCTCTCCATAATGGTACTCCAGTTTCAGGGATTTATAAGCGTCCACATGGACTAGGTCAGGAGTTGTCTCTTGTTCATTTTATGGGAGAAGGAAGCCATCACTATAAAAATAGGAATGCATGCTTAATTAAAGGTTTGAAAGCTCTCCTTTTCTTGGATGATGGTCACATTAGAAGTAAAATATCGAGGGCTATGGCATAAATCAAAAGAAAACTGAAGTGTTACAAGGAGAGGGTGGAGGTGAAATAATTTGTGGTTGGGAAAGACGTTAATATGGAAAGAGTTGCAACTTTTTCCAATTGAGTTGTGGTTGGTCGTGTTGATTTTTTCAAGGTTAGTCACTTTGAACTTGTGGAATGGGTAGATTTGAAGTGGCTCCTAGAATTTGGTTTAGCGTTGATGGTAAACATTATCATTAATGGATGGATAGGCTTCGTCTTCCCTTCGATGAAGGCAGTTCCAAGTATCTTAAAGATTGTTTGGTTTATTAAAGGGGGCTCTCTTATATTGAAACTGTGGCATACTTCTTTTGATATGGAGAGGGAAAAATTAACAATGCGATATCTTTGGATCCTAATGCTAGGTTTTCTGATTGAACTCTAGACAACAAACATCTTTGAAGGGCTTACAAATTCCATATTCCATTTCATTAGAATGGAGAACCACATGTTATACGGGAAGATAAAATAATGGCATCCATGATGGTGGAACTTGATATTTCAAAGGGGTCACTTGCTATGGTGGAGATAGTTTGGGGATATAGAATTATTAAGAAGATACTCGACTATGATTGCCATATACATTTTTGTTGTCATTATTTCTGTGAGACAGGTCATTTGAAGGTGAAATGGCCATTACTATTTTTGGGAGAGGATGACATTTCAGGAGAAATCTTTGTGCTGGTTCAAGAACCATTTCCATGTCTAAACACTTAGACTATCTCTGCTATAATCTTAGTGGATAATATGGAAGGTATGTATCTGTTAGAATATCCTTCACTGTATGAGGGTATCAATGGTAGATAATTAAATTATATTATTTTTGTGGAAAAGGAGGCTCAAAATGATTTTACCCTCCTCTGTTCCCTTTCTACTAACCCCCAAATAGATTTGGTAAACCCTACTTCTGTTGAAAATTTAGCACAAGAAATTCAGTCCTCTCCTAATACCTTTTTCGATGATACCCAAAAACGATCAACTGTAGAAACCATTAAATTGATTGTAGAAATGTAAATGATGACAAGTCCTTTTAGGAAGGGGAGGTAAATTTGGTTTTGAAGAATATGGGGTTTATTTCCTAAGAATTTCCTTAGACATATTCTGATCCTTCTTTAAACCCTTCGGATTCAACAATTGAATGTGGTGATATTTTTTCCCGTTAATGGATAAGGGGACTCAAAGTATTAACTTCATGTTCAAAATATGGAGTTGGTTTTACCCCCTGGTATGTAAAATGTTCCTTCAATCAATAACCCTTATTATGAAACTTCCCAAGTTCCTTCTAGGCTTTCTATTGAAAAAATTCCCATACTTTGCAAATCCTAATAGTTAATATATTCTCTCTATATCGTCTATTTGACGTTAGAATGTTACTAGTAGAAAAAAGAAGAAAAATGTGATTCCTATCTCTAAATATGTAGTTTTAGAAAATGGAACGAATCATTAGCAGTACATCCCTATGACTGTTAGAATCTCGATGGCTAGTGACGTTTCAAAGCCATCAACATTCAAATTTCTTCTAGGGACCGTAGAGAAATCCTTCCCTATAATAGTGGGTCTTAATGTCAATACTTTCTATCAATGTTCGTGGAGTTGGGGGCATGAAAAGGGTAGGGATCTTTGCCAACTTTTCAAAACTACCACCTTAGATATTATTTTGATTCAGAAATCAACGTATGGAGAAGCTCAAGAAATCAAAAGATTTTTTAAGCTTTTACCTAGGTGTAAATTTTGTGCTATTAGTTCAACTATGATTTTAGGAGGTCACATAACTTGTTGGAACCTTCGGGTTTCTTAGTTCAAACCCTATAATTTATGTGGTGGTATTCTGCTGAAGGGAAGAATTTTTACAAATAATATTTCTCTTAAATTTTTTAATTGTTATGGTCCATATCGTGAAAGGGAACCTTTCTAGAATCACATGAAGAATAGTAGCTTGTTAAATTTTCCAAATTTGGTTATTGAAGGGGAATTAAACTTTACTATTTATGTGGTCGAGGTATGGGGACAATAAGCTAGATTAGATCCTTTAGTTGACTTCTTTTCTCAACTCTTAAAGGATTGAAATCTGATAGATGTCCTCCCTATTGAAATTGAATCTAATTTGTGGAAAGGTCGAAGAGGAGTTCATGGTATTAGTAAAAGGTTAGATAAATTATTGATTTCAGAGGATTTGGAAAATAAGATTCAAATATTCAGAATGTGGGTTCATAAAACTTTGATTTCATATCATTTTCCAAATGTATTACAACTGGAAGGGGTAAATATTAGACAAAACTATCCTTTTCAGTTTAATAACATGTGTCTTAAGGAAGAAGATTTATATTTAAAAGTTAAAGAGTGGTGGTATTCCATGGAGGTTCCTGTTGAATTCAGTGCTATGGAAAGTTTGGTCTATAAGTTTAAAAGGTTGAAGAAGGAGGTGGTTCAATGGGAAAAGGAAAATAAAAGGAAATATGTTGAATCCCTTGTTTAGGTGGAGGATAGTCTATCCAGAATTATAACCTCAAACGCTCCAGGTATATTCATGGAGGAGGAAACAATTTTGCTACTTGCTCTGGATAAATAGAAATCCAAATTACTTAAAAAGGAAGAGATGGCTTGGAGATTAAAAAGTAGATCCATTTGGGTGGCTTTAAGAGACAATAATACATGGTTTTTTCATCAGTATGCTACTTTCAGAAGAGATATTAATTTTACTCGGGATCTTCAGGATTATGATGGGAATCCTATTCAGTCTTAGTTGGAATTAAAAAATGTAGCTTAGAAATATTTCAAGAACCGATTAAAAGATTCTGGGTTGACTAACATTCAATCTCAGTTGAAGGTGCTTAGTCACTTTACTTCTTTCTTTTCCAATGAAGACAGGGTTAGCATTGGGGATATTCTTAGTCTTTCAAAAATTGAAGGTGGTTTAATGTAATTTTCCAAGGATACAAGCCTCGGGCCGTATGGGTGGAAGATGGAGCTCCTCAATCAATTTTTTGAGATAATGGGAAATGATATCTTACAAATGGTTGAACAGTCTAGGGAGGAAGGATATATGTTTAGAAATTTAAATTCTACATGTACTTCTCTTATTCCTAAATCAAATAAGCCAAAGAATTGTAGTGAATTCAGACCTATTTATTTATGCAACGTAGCATATAAATTTTTTACAAAGATAATTGCAAATAGACTTATATCGAAACTTGTTGATACAATGTCAAAGGAGTAGTTTGTATTTTTGGAAAACATGCAGATTTTGGATGTTGTGGGTATCACAAAGGAAGTGGTACATTCTATAAAAGTCAAGAATTTGGAAGCTATGTTTTTTAAGACGGACCCTGTAAAGGAATATGATAGGCTCAACTGGGATTTTTTAAAGCCTCGTAGTTCTTCAAATTGGGTTTCCATTATCAGTAACAAATGGTATTATGGAATGTATCTCCTAAGCACAATTTGTTGTTCTTGTGAATGGATTTCCTACTGGATTCTTTAGGAGCTATAGAGGACTCCATTAGGGTTTTCCACCTTCACCCTTCTTTATTTTTACTTGTTATTGAAGGTTAAGTAGGATGATAAATGTTTCAAAATATGAAGGAAAGATTAAGGGGTTAAATATATCATTGTCTCTTTACATTTCACACCTCCTTTTTGTTGATGATGTTATCTTATTTGGGAAAGGATCCAAAGAAGAGTGGAAACCTTTTGTTCAAATGGTTAAGATCTTATGTGATTCTTTTGGAATGGAAGTGGGTACCTATAACTCGGTTTTTATATGTCATAAAGTTAGTGAAGAGGTTTTGAGACACATTTCAACAATTTTTCTAGTACAAAATTCTAAGATGTTTGAGGGATTTAAATACTTTCTAAAGCCTAACAGTTACAGGTTAAATGATTGGCGGATGGTGAAGAAATATGAGAATATAATTGGTCATTGGGCATATATGATGCTTTCTTTAGGGGGAAGACTATCTCTAATTAAAGTTGTTCTCATAAGGATCCTAGTTTTTTGGTTTTCTATGGCTCAAATTCCTAAATCCATTCTTACTTTGATCAAGAGGAGTATGTTTACTTTTATTTGGTTTGGAAATAACGATGGTGGGAAATACAATCTTGCAAATTGGGAAATATTGTCAAAGACGAAGAAGCAAGGTGGTTGGGATATAAAAACCTCAATAGGTTCAGTATGGCCTTAAGAATGAAAAGCTTGTGATGAGGTTTGTTTGGAAATGGATTGTGGTGTGAAGTTTTAAAAGGTAAATATCTTAAAGAAAATATTCTAGGATGGATAAGAAATTGAAATATGCAGGTGATAAATGCTTCAAAATTTTGGCGGGGTTTTCTGAAATCTTTCCCTTGGATCATCCAAGGTTTAGTTTGGAAGGTTGGTTCTAGGAAGAATGTCATTATTGGAGTATATCCTAGACTTGGTTTTGATAAAAAAAATTCTCTTTCACATGATCTTCTAGCTTATCTCTTAGACATTGGTATTTCATCATTGGCTGATATTCAACGACCTTGATGTTTCAGTCACTCATATCCCTATTGGAGAACTACTCGAGATTTGGGGTTTATAAACAACTAGGTTAAGGAATAGAACATTTTAATTAATTCTCTAAATTTGGAAGGTATTAGATTGTGTGAAAGAAATGATGAATTGGCATGGGTTGGTCATAAGAATTTGAGACATGCCCTATGCAAAGATGGCATACACAGTCATTGTTTATAGCTCTCACTTTGATGTACCAAAGTGGTGGTTTGAACCATTATGGAGGTGGCACGTTCCTACAAACATGAAGTGATTTATGTGGCTTTACGTTGATAACTATTTGTTGACCTGGGATAACTTACAACAAAAAAATTAGATCGGTCCCAATATTTTTGTTTTATGCATGAAAGCTTAAGAGACTATAAATCATCTTTTTGTGTCTTCTTCTTACTGTCAACGTCTTTGGAGACATATATCTGGACAGTTGAACTTGAAACAATCCTCCGAAAATCAAACTTTTAAATACAATTTCTTGAATTGGTCCTAAAACAATTTAGAGTGGAAACTTCTTCCAACTTTCATTTGGTGGGAAATTTGGAAGTCTAGTAACACAATTATTTTTGAAGGTAAGCCTATCAATATATTTTCCAGTGCTATGAGAGCTATAAAACTGTTCAAATAATATGAAGTGGTTACATATAAGAGTTCAACACATAGACATGTTCAATATTTTAAAGTTTCGGGCATGAATTAAGGATTTTTTTATGGAGAGGTTCAAGATGAAATATGTGGAGATGGAGCAACTCTCAGGATAAATGATGAACATTTCTTCACCCTTAGAATTAATTGTGGGAATGGGACAAATACCAAAGCTGTACTTTTATCTTTATGGCGTCTAAAAAAAAATTCCCCTATTATGAGGATTGATTCCTTAAGTATATTTGGAGACTCTCTTGTGATTGTAAACTGGGAAAACAAGATTTGGCCTCTACAGGTTTTGTCTCTCCATCAATCAAGTTCCAGGATACAACAAATTTTTTCTTTCTTTCAAGATATCGAAATCAAGCATATTTATAGAGAGCTAAATAGGGAAGCTGATACTGTCTCCAAAAAGGCTCTTACTTCTGCAGCTGGTCTGTTTATTTGGGAAGAATTTACTGAAGGATCTCTTGTGGACAAATGCTCTATTTTCTTTCTTAACTTTGTTGATGTACTAGAGTGATGGATACTCTTTTGATGTTTTTTATTTTTTATTTTTTGGACACAATCCTTGACTTGTGTATGTTAGGGGATGTTGGGCCTATGAGGATTTATTGGCTCCTCTATATTATACAATAATCTGTATTAGGAGTTGATGTTGCAGTTTTTCGTCAGAAACTCTAATGAGTAAACATGTTTTGGGAGATGTACTTTTTTATTTTTATTAATAGCAAAAGTACATTTTTTTCTTCTTGAAAAAAATTAATTTGGGACAACAAAAAAATAATAAATCACTAGCCCATGGTATTTGATGTCATGAATTATATTTATTATTTTATTTCTATGTCCCAAATTTTAAATGTTAATATCCCCACCCAATACATGTTAATACAGTAAAGTAAAATAACTATCAACTGTATGGGGAAAATATAACTATTAGAAAAACAATATAGTAATTAGAAAAATCACCTTTTTATCATAACTTAAAATTTTCTGTGTTGAAAAAAAAACTATTAGCTCGACCAAGGTTTTAGCTAACCTTCCATTGAGATCCAAAGCTCAATCGAGGGCTATTTAAACCCTCGATTGAGATATTGTAAAAATATCAACTGAGGGCTTAAATAACCCTCAATAGAGATCATGTTTCAGGTAATCCATGCTCGTTTCTTGCTAAACATTGTTACCCATATTCATGGGAACACCCCATTGGTAGATGCAAAGAAACACATAGAGAATGAAATGGGATCTAGCACCTAGCACAAACTATCAAGTGTGAAAATATGTGATGATGTTAAACACTTGTAGCATCACTTGAACATGGGTTATTGGGGTATACCCATTGTAGATTGCAAGAAAACTTGCCATTGATGTTAGTAAGTTCTAAGGTACCATACTAATGTATAAATATATTTCCTAGAAAAAAAATGGTGTCAATAAGAATAGATCCATCAGATGGAGAGTCTCGAGTTACTTTTCATAAATCAACATGGAAACAACAAGAATCTAATCTGATTGCTTGAAATTGAAGAGAAGAAAGCATTAGGTACAATTCAATACTATAAAGGTCGACACAAATGGTCAAAATATATGAGGAATAAATAATGTAGGCTTACTAACTTCCCTTGAGCATGAACACAACACAATTATGAATTGAACAACGACTGGTTCCAAGTAGGGACCAATGAAATAAAACATCAATAAAAGATAAATTGAATGGATTCTCCATGGTGATTAGAAAGGTAACTAATTCATGAAGTAAACTTAAAAACATGGTATGACTCCTATGGAAATTCTACACCAAATTGTAAGAGACTGAAAAAAGCACGTGTTGTGTTCAAGTGTGAAAAATATTGATAGCTACCACTTAAAAAAAAATAATTAGTAAAAATCAAAATACCCCCCACCTTTTGATTTTTTTTATTGTCTTTTTGATGTTTTTGTAAGATCAAAAAGATAAGTATGCTATGAAATAGTGGAGGAAATGAATGTTGTAAAAGAATGCAACTACATTCCATGTGCACATGGTAGTCCCATGCAAAACAAATGAAGAAAAATGTATTGGGTTAGTTTTATACACTCATTAATGACTTCCTTTCATGGGTAAAGTTTAATAAATACTAGCTACTAAGGTAAGTGGTGAGTGGAAAAAGTGATGGAAACGCTGGTAAACTTAAAGGAGTGAACAACAACCAAGTAATATACACAAATGCACAAGTAGATAAAAATGGTAGGAAAAGATGATATAGAATCATTAACCATTCAAACTCTGACATGACGAGGCTAATGGGTTCTTGGGCCTACATGTAAAACAAAACATGGGTGCCAAAATGGAAAAAGAGGTGTTAGTAAGGGGAACTCAGGGTGGGTAGGCACTCTTGAACATACCATGGTGATGCAATAAGTGTGGACAAAAACCACAACTTGCCAAGATTAACCCTAAGGTGTAATGTCAACACAATATCATATTAAAGGTACAATTTTCAATTTGGGAACATATCAATATATTTTAGTTGAAACAATACTACCTGAATAGGGCTTGAAAAATGACATGAAAAACATGTTTTGTCCATCTTACAAATGAGAAACAACATCTAGTGCAAATACTAATGACATTGTTCATTATCTTACAAATTGAAATCCATATAAAGAATAGGGTTTAAGAGTAGTCTTTTCACCTAAAAGCGTCACAAAAGTGTAGCAAAAATGGTGAAAATGGTGCCAAAACGGGTTAAAATAGACAAGTGTAATTAATTTTTACCATTTTTCCATTATTACTTGTGAACAATGTATAAATATGTTTTTAGCTCTAGTATTCAAACTCAAAATTTGGGAGATCCGACTACCGGTTTTACATTTTGTTAGTACGAGGTAGGTCCTTAGTCCCTTCTCTGCATTTTCTTTAATGTTTTTAATTTTAATTTTTGATGGGTGGATAAACCTATTTTGGCCTATGATTGCATGGCCATGGATTTGGAACCCAATAGTTGCAAGTAGACAAACCTACTCAAGATTGTTACGTATAAAAACTACAACTGATCACATCTACTAGAAGGATTAGTCATAACCACCCTTCAAAATATTTGAAAAAACAATTTTTTGTTGTGTGGAAATTGACCTACAAATGTCTTGGGATTTTGTAGGGACTTTCACCATGATTGATTATAAGGAATGAGGACACTAGGATACATATACAATTTTTCTCAAGGACAAGTGATGCCTTACAAGATTTTGGGATTCTAAAGTTTTTCCAAAGTGTTACAGAAGTGTCGTGAAGCATATGTTGTAAGAGAGAGAGAGAGAGAGAGAGAGAGAGAGAGAGAGAGAGAGAGAGAGAGAGATACTAATTATGTAATGCTTCACGACACTTTTGTAACATGTTGTATGAGAGAGAGAGAGCTACTCTTTGAAATAAAATATATTGTACAACATGTTACAAAAGTGTCATGACACATTACTCCTTACACATAGTACTTCTTCAAGTAAAGCCCATTGTGAGGTTCATTTTAAAAAGTGTTCTTTCATAATTGACTAACTTGTATCCTTTTTCTTGTAAAACATGACTCGCAATATGGGCTAAACCACACATGTTCCAATTTCCAAGCCCATAATTTATCATGGTATTGATTGTAAATCAAAACCAAGTCTCCCTAAAAAAAACACCCAAGGATGAACACTTTTGTCATATTGGGATTTAATATTTTTGTTATGGGTTTTGTTCATTGAGATATTCAAGACATTTCTCTTCAGTCGAGGTATTGGGTAGGAGTTCAACAACTAGTTTCAAAGAAGGGATTTCATCTTCAATTGAGAGAATTGTCTTCACACCATGTACAAGTTGGAAATGAATGGACCCAATGATATTTTTAATGGATGTTTGATATTCCCAAAGAGTGTATAAAATAATCATGCGCCAGTAAGTTTTGTTTTTGTTCATTGTCCTCTACAACCTATTTTTCAAAACCTTGTTCATAACCTCATCTTAACTGTTAGATTGAGAATAGTAAGGGAAGTTCCATGAGAAATCCATGATTAGTGACAACTTCAGAAGGGACACCAAATAAAGTGATGATATAATTGAATATGAAAAGAACCATTTTAATACCAATGGTTAGTTGAAGTAGGCATAGCTTTGACCCACTAGTCCCTTGCTTAGGTAGTTAATTACATGTTCTTTTCCTTATTTAATCAAGACCATACCAATAGTTCATTCATACACAACAAGCTATAGCGAAAAATATCTATTATAATCCAAAGGACTCAACAAAGGGGTAGAAACAAGAACAATGAAGTTGTCAGTGGTGTCTCTCTAAGAGGTGTTCCACCAGACTCTACTGAAGCGAAGACAAATCGTACTTGGTAAGAAACAAAGACTTATTTAGCATGCATCTAAATGGTCCCAATGATTAAGAACATGTGTTATCTCTAGGGAGGTCACAAGTTCAAAAACGAATGGAGATAGAAATGCATGTATTGATTTGTATGATTAAATACACAAAATCATTTATATAGTCACAGAGAATGTCATACGTATATAGCAAGAATAGTCACTAGATAAACATATAATTTGTGAACATATATTCCAATCAATTCTTTTAGTTAGTTA
>LPNX010675680.1:23763-47696 GCA_001517045.1 Pseudotsuga menziesii
GGTACCTACACAACTTTTTGGAATATGGTGTAAAAATATGAAACGTGGAAAATAGGATTACCTTCCAGAATATATAACTTTTATTTATGGAAACTAAGTATAAATCCCAAAAAGTGAGATTCTTCTAAGGTTGGTATGTTATATTTTTCCCCAAAAATAATGAATATGTTTGCGTTGGTCCACTCATTGGTATGCAAATGGTGGAATTTTGTGAAAAAAAATTATATAGAGTTGTAGATAACAGGTGTGTCTAGTGCAACAATATTTTCCATATTTATTTATGTTATATTTTTTATTTTTCAAATTAAGGAAGTCAGTGACGCCCTAAAATGACAAGGTCGAGCATTGGTCCACCACATCTTGGTCTTAACATAGTTAATGAACGATAATTTTTTTTTCAGGATGCAGGTCTTTGTGTCTTCTTGTGCAGGTTCTTTTCCGTTTTTTAAATAGGTGAGGCAATCAAAAGTTATAGCCGAAGAAAATAGCCTACCTTTTGTGTTAGATTGATGCTAGTTCATTTAAAATTAAATAAAAAATAGAAAGAGATAATAGATTTAAATAAAAATTACATATTCAGAATCTACAGACAAAGCTACACAAGTGTATAAATTTTCATTAATAGTCGACAAGCGTGGCATATGGGAAATCATGCACAAAATAGAAGTAGTGGTACAAAACAAGTTTTTATGTCATAAGACAGTCCAAACCACTTGGTTGGGCAACCCGAACCTAAAACCAAAGCAGCACATGTTGGTTGGAAAAAAGGTGGCGCCAAAATTCTAAATTTAAATCACGCACATGTGTAGTTTAAAACATAACGCGCACGCACAAGAAGTGCGATCGCGCTCTCTGGGTGTGCACGCACTAAAAGCGTGTGCATGCTACTTTGTGCGTGCGCGTTAAAGACACGTGCACGCATTTGCTAAGTAAACACTTTGTTTTGATTTTATTTTCAGGCATTTGCAATGGAATGATGATGATGATGAGGACGATGATGACAATGATGACCAAATGAGGATGATGAGGAGGAGGATGATGACAATGATGATGATGAGGATGATGACTATGACAATGATGATGATGATGATGATGACTATGATGATGAAGAGGATGGGGATGATGACTATGACAATGATGATGATGATGATGATGACTATGATGATGAAGAGGATGACGATGATGACAATGATGAGGATGATGATGTTGATTATGATGATGATGAGGAGGAGGAGGATTATAATGACTATGATGATGAACAATGATGATGATGATGATGATGATGATGATGATGCTAAGGATGATGATCACGATGATTATTACTATGATGACAGTGATTATGATGATGATTGCAATGACAAGGATGATGATGTTGATGACGAAGACAATGATGATGATGACTATGAAGATGACTATGAGGATGAACAATGATGGTGATGATGACGATGCTGACGATGATGAGGAACAATGATGATGATGATAAAGATGATTTCAATGACGATGATGGGGATCATGACTATGATGATGAGGATTAGGATGAGGATGATGATGACGATGACAATGATGACGAAAAATGATGGTGATGATGATGATGATGATGAGGATGAGGACAAAGATGATGATGATGACGACGATGATGAGGAACAATGATGATGATGATGATAGGTTTAGTTGAAACTTTGCTTTGATTTTATTTCCAAGCATTTGCAATGGAATGATGATGATGAACAATGATGATGATGAGGAGGAGGATGATGACAATGATGATGAGGAGGATGATGACAATGATGATGATGAGAATGATGATGACTATGATGATGATGAGGATGATGATGACAATGAAGATGATGACTATGACAATGATGATGATGATGATGATGACTATAATGATGAAGAGGATGGGGATGATGACTATGAAAATGATGATGATGATGATGATGATGATGACTATGATGATGAAGAGGACGAGGATGATGAGGATGATGATGTTGATGACGATGATGATGAGGAGGAGGAAGATTATAATGACTATGATGATGAACAATGATGATGATGATGATGATGATGCTGAGGATGATGATCACGATGACTATTACTATGATGACAGTGATTATGTTGATGATTGCAATGAGGAGGATGATGATGTTGATGACGAAGACGATGATGATGAGGAGGATGATGATGAATATGAAGATGACTATGAGGATGAACAATGATGGTGATGATGATGATGAGGAACAATGATGATGATGACGATGATGATGATTGTGATGATGATGATAAGGATGATTTCAATGACGATGATGGGGATCATGACTATGATGATGAGGATTAGGATGAGGATGATGATGACGAACAATGATGATGACGATGATGATGATGATGAGGATGAGGACAAAGATGATGATGATGACGACGACGATGATGATGATAGGTTTAGTTGAAACTTTGCTTTGATTTTATTTCCAAGAATTTGCAATGGAATGATGATGATGAACAATGATTATGATAAGGAGGAGGAGAATGATGACAATGATGATGATGAGGATGATGACTATGATTATGATGATGATGATGAGGAGGAGGAGGATGATGATGACGACGACGATGATGATGGTGAACAATGATGGTGATGATGATGATGATGATGATGATGAGGATGAGGATGATGATGATGATGATGACGATGAGGATGATGATGATGAGGATGAGGATGATGATGATGATGATGACGAACAATGTCGGTGATGATGATGAGGATGATGATTGTGATGATGAAGAGGATGAGGATGATGATGATGATTGCGATGATGAGGATGATGATGTTGATGATGAAGATGATGATGATGATGAGGATGATGATGTTGATGACGAAGATGATGATGATGATGAGGATGATGATGATGACTGTGAAGATGACTATGAGGATGAACAATAATGGTGATGATGAAGGTGATGATGAACAATGATGATGAGGACGAGTAACAATGATGGCGATGATGATGATGATGATTGTGATGATGGTGATAAGGGTGATTTCAATGACGATGATGAGGATGATGACTATGATTATGAGGATTAGGATGAGGATGATGATGACAATGATAATGATGATGGACAATGATGGTGATGATGATGATGATGATGATGAGGATGAGTACGACGATGATGATGATGACGATGACGATGAGGAACAATGATGTTGATGATGATAGGTTTAGCTGAAACTTTCCTTTGATTTTATTTCCAAGCATTTGCAATGGAATGATGATGATGAACAATGATGATGATGATGATGAGGATGATGATGATGATGACGATGATGATGATGGTGAAAAATGATGGTGATGATGACGATGATGATGAGGATGAGGATGATGCTGATGAGGATGAGGAGGAGGAGGAGGATGATGATGACGATGATGAACAATGTTGGTGATGATGAGGATAATGACTATGATGATGAAGAGGATGAGGATGATGAGGATGATGATGTTGATGACGACGATGATGATGAGGAGGAGGATTATAATGACTATGATGATGAACAATGATGATGATCATGATGATCACAATGAATATTACTATGATGACAGTGATTATGATGATGCTGATGATGACTGCGATGATGAGGATGATGATGTTGATGACAAAGATGATGATGATGCTGATGATGACTGCGATGATGAGGATGATGATGTTGATGACAAATATGATGATGATGACTATGAGGATGAACAATAATGGCGATGATGATGGTGATGATGAACAATGATGATGACGACGAGTAACAATGATGATGATGATAAGGATGATTTCAATGATGATGATGAGGATGGTGACTATGATGATGAGGATTAGGATGAGGATGATGATGATGATGACAATGATGACGAACAATGATGGTGATTATGATGATGAGGATGAGGATGAGGACAAGGATGATGATGACGACGACGACGATGAGGAACAATGATGTTGATGATGATAGGTTTAGTTGAAACTTTGCTTTGATTTTATTTCCAAGCATTTGCAATGGAATGATGATGATGAACAATGATGATGATGAGGAGGAGGAGGATGACAATGATGATGATGAGAATTATGACTATGATGATGATGAGGATGATGATGAGGATGAGGATGATGATGATGATGAGAGGATGATGGTGATGATGATGATGACGAGGAGGAGGAGGAGGAGGAGGAGGAGGAGGATGAAGAGGATGAGGATGATGAGGATGATGATGTTGATGATGACAATGATGATGATGAGGAATATTATAATGACTATGATGATGAAAAAAGATGATGATGATGATGATGATCACGATGACTATTACTATGATGACAGTGATTATGATGATGATGATGATGATTGCGATGATGAGGATGATGATGAATATGATGATGATGAGGAGGATGATGATGACTATGAAGATTAACATGAGGATGAATAATGATGGCGATGATGACAGTGATGAAGACAATGATGATGAACAATGATGATGATAACGATGCTGACGATGATGAGGAACAATGATGATGATGATGACGATTGTGATGATGATGATAAGGATGATTTCAATGACGATGATGAGGATTAGGATGAGGATGAGGATGACGATGATGATGAATAATGATGGTGATGATGACGATGATGATGAGGATGAGGACGAGGATGATGATGACGATGATGAGGAACAATGATGATGATGATGATAGGCTTAGTTGAAACTTTCCTTTGATTTTATTTCCAAGAATTTGCAATGGAATGATGATGATGAGGAGGAGGAGGATGATGACAATGATGATGATGAGGATGATGACTATGATGATGATGATGAGGAGGAGGAGGAGGATGATGATGATGATGACGATGATGATGGTGGTGAACAATGATGGTGATGATGATGAGGATGAGGATGATGATGATGATGATGATGATGATGATGATGATGAGGATGATGATGATGAGGAGGAGGATGAGGATGATGACGATGACGATGACGAAGAATGTTGGTGATGATGATGATGATGAGGATGATGATGATGAGGAGGAGGATGATGGTGATGAAAAATGTTGGTGATGATGTTGATGAGGATGATGAAAATGATGGTGATGAGGATGATGACTATGATGATGAGGATGATGATGATGACGATGACAATGATGATGAACAATTATGGTGATGAGGATGAGGATGATGATGATGATGATAGGTTTAGACTATATCGTAGTGGTGATGATGATGATAGGTTTTAGACTATATTGTAAAAATACTCGAAATAGTAATGAATACGAATTTGTTGTTGAAGAACGTTAGTCATTAAATGAAATAAATATTAGTGAGTAAATGCTATAAATGTTAGAAAAGGGGCACGCATGTGTTTAATTTTTCCTGCGCGTCAATGCACACACGTAGTCTTATATACACGTGCGCGTGCTTAAAGGTGCATGCACGCACCTGTTAGTAGGTAAAATAAATAAAGTTTCAAATTCCTGGGATTACTACCTATTTTCACGGGTTTTCTTTTGCTATTCGCATGTTTTGTGCTCCTCACCTGTGCAATTTGGCTCACAATGCATCACCACTCTTTGATATATTGGATGGAAGCTCACTCTTGAAATCTATCAAACATATTCAGTGGTTGTGGAAGTTAGTGGAAATATTCACACTACAAGTTTTCATTGGAAGAAGAGATCATTTTGAATAGGTATGGTGAATGGTAAATAATTGCTTTAATTCACAAGTTTTCAGATCATTTCATTGATTTATGTTTTATGATATGCTTACAACAATACCCCTCTCATATAAAACATTTAATTTCACAAGAATAAATCCCAACTTCACATCTAAACAAGTCTCATATTCTCCATACAAGATGAAGTATGCCATGTTAACTAATTTACATTTGCACGTGAATATATTTTGATTTTACACAATGATGACATAAATGAAGTTATATCTTCAAACTCTTCAATTTAAAAAAAAAAAACATTTGAAGTAATTATGGGAGAGGGTCCATATTGAATAGTTCACCAAGTTGTCCATATTCTCTATACAAGATGAAGTATGCAATGTAGACCAATAACCATTTGCACATGAATATATTTCGATTTCCCACAATGATGGCATAGATGAGGTTCTCTATTGAGACTCTTCAATTTGTATAAAAACCTTGGAAGAATTCATGGGACAAGGTCCATGTTGAACAGTTCACCAACTTGTCCATGCTCTCCTCTTCATGCTAGATTTATCATAACATGCCTATGAGCTTGACAAGGATGCCTCTACCTCAATGATTTCTCCTTTTTTCAAGGGATTTGCAACCTCCTCATTTCACTCATCTTCTTTTGACTTCCAATACTTTTTGAACACAAAGGAAGACAAAATCATATAGTTGTAATACCTGTAAACTTGACTATCTTTACTTGACTCAAATAGAGTATAGAAATGAAAATTTGGTCCAAACATAAAGAGAAACCTTTAATCAATGATTATTTATCAATGCCAATAATTGGCATACTAACATATCTGTAATTTAGTTATTTGTGTTGGAACGCATCATGTATCATGTATAATGGAACTAATACCTTATTTGTTGCTTCTTATGCAGGGGTAGACCTCATAGTTTTGATAAAGAAACTTTTGGATATGGGTAACTCACGTAACAGAGCAAGAAAAAATAGAAGGAATATGCCCATTGAAAAGGAAAACGAGGTAAGAGAAAAGGCCAGGTTGGAAATGAAGAGAGTGAGACATGGTCCAGACATTTCCACTGATACTGCGTCTGATCCTAACAGAGTTGATGACATAACAACCTATACTTTAGAACCACCGGTGAAATGGTTGCATCCAACAGACCCAACTCAAGTTCCAACATCAACACAATATCCAACCAACAATCCATCAACGAGCCATGTTGAAGCTCTTGAAGACATAGGTGTATTGAGAGACGCTGAGTATGAAGCATTGGACCTAGGAGCAATGATTAATTTGCAATATTTTCCAGAAGACCACAACCATGTCAAGCATACTCCCAATAGGGACTGACTTGTGAATGATTCACAACAATAAAGAAGCCATGGGATCCATCGCTCATGTCCACCTTCCCTACCTCAACTGTCTACTACAAGAAAAAGGACTCCTAGATGTATCCATGTGGATGAAAATTTCTTGTCAGGCCTTGAAGGTAAGTTTCCCAAACGCACTATTGATTGGAAATGTAACAAATTAATGAAGGAATATTTTGAATACAAAGGCGATGCAAGTAAATGTCAATTATTACTATGTTTGTTAAAGTCAAATTGTTTAGTTGTTGTTAGGAGAATTCTGGGCATAAAGATGGTTAGAAGTTCCTATTCTAACAATCATATTGTTAGAAATCTCCAATCTGCTTTTAATGCGATTGGGACGATGTCCCGTACTAAATACCTTTGTGCGGCTTGTTGTGTGTTATCAGAATCAGTTGTAAGCAATTCCACACAGCAACATTGCCTCCTTTTACACACTTCTCAGATACTTAAATTAAATAGAAAAAATGTTCAAATGTACTCTGTTATAAGAGAAAATCTGCAGACTCCAGGTGGAAAAGATTGTTGGGCTTTTGTTGGCAGGTTGCCTCGTTGAGATATGAAGCTAATTGATGTTGTAAAGGAATTAGTACAAACGTTCTGGCATGATCATACCAGACCTTCATCTAATCAAAGAGATGTGCTAAAGCTGAGAAAAGGTTCTACTGAACGTGAACCCCACGTCAAACACTTCCTTGACAAAACACAGACTGAACTCTTTGAGAGATTCAAGAATGAGCACACATAATTGAACTTGGGCTAAAGGTAATTTGAGAAATGTAAACCATGGTATGTCTGTATATGCATTGATTGAAACACATGCTGTTGTAGATACCATGGAGAATATGAATATTTTTTTGACACGTATAAACATATATTTTCTGATTTGCATACTAACCTTGAGCAAGGCTGCAATGAATCTGTAATACCACCGAATGCATTGAGATATTTTATCGCCAGCATCATGTGTCCAAGGCATGAAGGAAAAAATACTATGGAAAGTCATGTCTATATGGGAATTTTTCCAGGTGCAGTGGGTTTTCTCTTTTGAACCGTTGCATTCATGGAAGTGATGAGCATCAATTTGGAAATATGAGCATGGAGATGCAGAGCTTCAAGTACGTAACCTATCAATCCAATAGTGAAAAGGAAAGTAAAAAGATTGAATTGGTGAAGTCATAGGTGCAAATGATTATTGCATGTTTTTCCTCTTACATGTTCAGTTTCTACATATACATTCTTTAAAGGTCATATTCTAATACAACCCTAGTTTTCATGGCAACAGGTATGGGTATGTGATTTTTTGATGGAGTTCTGCAAGAAAACCGAGCAATATGTTCAACATGTGCACGTAACGCAATGTCAGGATGAGAAGTACAGAAAATGTAGGGACAACTTTTCCATTGGGACCATATTGTCAATTGTGGATTTTGTAGAAAACTACATCCTTCAGGCACAAAATGAAATTCAGAGTCAATACTACCATTCCGACCAAGTCAACATCATGGTACATATTATGTATAGGCATGTCCCTGAGAGCAATATCAAGGAAGGACTCAACCAAGGTACGTTACTTCTTGCCTCATTCAAAGCATGAGAGATTGATGGAGGCAATTAGTAACAAAGAGGATCTAGCTGGATATATTGAATGATATTGGGTAATTGCACTTACACTCCACTTGGATTCCAGTTCCATGAGTGATTGAAATTGACAGCTACTATTAAAATACAAGACGATCACGATAACTTACTCCGCTTTTTGTGTGATCTCTACAAAATCCTTTCCCTTTCCATCTATATCGATGTCATGTCTGAATATATAACATGTATAATTACTTATTACCAAGTATGATCTATTTTATGCGCCATCTTGGTAATAAGTATTTATACATGCTATATATTCAGACATGACATCGATATAGATGGAAAGGGAAAGGATTTTGTAGAGTTCACATAGAAAGCGGAGTAAGTTATCATGATCATCTTGTCCTTTTAATAGTAGCTGTCAATTTCAACCACTCATGATCGTCTTGTCTTTTAATAGATTTTGACGTGTTAGCTTGCACAAGCACATGATTCTCTACATTTGACTATGCAAGAATACAAATATTCCACTAAAGCTATGCAAGAACACAAATTTTCATCATTTGCATTCTCAATTCCTTCTATTCTTTTTAATTAGAGATTGAATTATTTGATTGTAACTTTCAAGTGAAAATGTTTGATGCATGTATCTTCAATAGACACCCTTCACTGGTTTAATATTTCACCCATTTTTCTCTTACCTTTGCTACAGGAGTTTAAACATCATGTCCTTCACAGGTTTGCTAACTCCACACTTTATATTGTTCTCTATATGTCCTACTTGGTAAACCACTATCTTTGCAACTCTCTCTCCAATTTGTGTTGCATCGGGCTACTATTCAAAAAATAATTGCTCTAATATTGTGAAATGGTATTTGACTTGTGCATTAAGCTTTCATATATAAATTTTAATTGCTATTCTAGTAATTTTTTATCCTTCTTCTATTTGAGTCAATAATTAGAACTTAATGAGAAAGCAGAAGGTATAACACAGAGCAAGACCAACAATTAGCATGTCATCCCGGACCGAGAGTGACCAAGTGTCCCTAAACGACATTTTCATGTAACTTGTAGCTCGACATAACTCGACAACCAGAGTTTGGATCGACGATTCTTCAACTCCATTGGTCTCCTAGCATGCCATTACCTCTAGAGGGCCCTCCCCACCATGTTTGCATGGCCCAGTGACTCCATGTTGCATCGGTTTCGTAAACTAGGGTTTTGCTCAGTTTCCTTCAATGCAACTCTCACACTAGTGGGTCAATTCTGAAAAAAACTCCTTCGTGCTAGTCTTGGTGGTGTTCCCATGTTGGCATTGGTCATACACACTTGTTAGAGCCAATGACATGCAGTCTTGCTGCTCCATTTGGTTTTTTGCTCTCGGACCAAGAGTGTCCAAGTGTCCTTGAACGACATTTTCATGCGACTTGCAACTCGACATAACTTGAAAACTGTAGGTCAGATCGATGAGCCATCAAATCCATTGGTCTCTTGGCATGCCATTACCTATAGTGGGACCTCTCCACTGCATTTTCATGGGCCAATGAATCCACTGTGCATCGGTTTCGTAAACTAGGATTTTGCTCAGTTTCCTTCAATGCAACTCTCACACTGGTGTGTCAACTCTGAAAAACCCTCCTTGGTGCTAGTCTTGGTGGTGTTCCCATGTCAGCATTGGCCAAACACACCTGTCAGAGACAACAACATGCAATCTTGCTGCTCCATTTGTTTTTTTTCTCCCGGACCAAGAGTGACCAAGTGTCCCTGAACAAAATTTTCATGTGACTTGCAACTCGACATAACTCGACAATCGTAGGTCAGATCGACTAGACGTTGACTCTGTTGGTCTCCTAGCATGCCATTACCTCTAGTGGGCCCTCTCCACTATGTTTTTATGGCCTAGTGACTCCATTGTGCATCAGTTTCATAAACTAGGGTTTTGCTCAATTTCCTTCAATGCAACTCTTGCACTAGTGGGTCAACTTTGAAAAACCCTCCTCCATTCCAGTCTTGGTGGTGTTCCCATGTTGGCATTGGCCATACACACTTTTCAGAACCAATGGCATGCAATCTTGATGCTCCATTTGTTTTTTTCCTCCTAGATTGAGAGTGACCAAGTGTCCCTGAATGACATTTTCATGCGACTTGCAAATCGACATAACTTAGAAACCGTAGGTTGGATTGATGATCCGTCAAGTCTGTTGGTCTCTTAGCATTCCATTACCTCTAGTGGTCCCTCTCCATCGAGTTTTCATGGCCCAGTGGCTCCACTATGCATCGGTTTTGTAAACTAGGGTTTTGCTCAGTTTCCTTCAATTTAACTCTCGCACTGGTGGGTCAACTCTGAAAAACCCTCCTTTGTGCCAGTCTTGGTGGTGTTCCCATGTCGGCATTGGCCATACACACCTGTCAGAGCCAATGACATGTAATCTTGATGCTCCGTTTGGTTTTTTGCTCCCAGACCGAGAGTGATCAAGTGTCCCTCAACGACATTTTCATGCGACTTGTAACTCAACATAAATCGACAACCATACGTCGAATCGACGAGTCGTTGACTCTGTTGGTCTCCTGGCATACCATTACCTCTAGTGGGCCATCTCCACCATGTTTTCATGGGCGAGTGACTCCACTGTGCATCAATTTCATAAACTAGGGTTTTTCTCAGTTTCCTTCAATGCAACTCTCACATTGGTGGGTCAACTATGAAAAACCATCCTTCGTGCCAGTCTTAGTGGTGTTCCCATGTCAGCATTGGCCACACACACTTGTCAGAGCCAACGACATGTAATCTTGTTGCTCCGTTTGTTTTTTCACTCACGGACTGAGAGTGACTAAGTGTCCCTGAACAACATTTTCATGCGACTTGCAACTCAACATAACTTAGCAACCAGAGGTCAGATTAATGAGCCATCGACTCCGTTGGTCTCCTGGCATGCCATTACCTCTAGGGGGCCCTCTCCACCACATTTGCATGGCCCAGTGACTCAACTGTGCATCGGTTTCGTAAACTAGGATTTTTCTCAGTAGATTTATTGATGTTGTAATTTGTTGTAATAAGAGGTTCTAGATATGTTATATGCTTGGAAAGAGTGCCCTAAAGGGATGTATCTTCATGGTGTTAACATACACTTGGACTAGGGTTTTTTTTTGGGTTTTCTTGTGATATTAGGATGAAGATAAGTGAAATATTGGACCATAGTGACCACCTTCACACACATGTTAAGGAGAACAAATGAGTATAGTAACCACCTTGGCACACATATTGAGGATAAGCATTGTAACATTGTAACCACCTCTCACGCATATGTCAAGGAGCATTGGGAACAAGAATATGTGGTACACAACTAGAGGGGGAATGCATTACATCATGAAACTTGGATATGCATAAGCACACTAGGGTTTATATATGTAAGTAAACCTTGGATAAGGAGATATAATACTAAAGGAATTGATGGTTTTCTTGAAAAATATATAGCTCTTGTTGTCAAGTCAAAGGAGGTAGAATTAGGGTTCCAACTGTGTAGAAGATATAAAGAAAATAGCTAATGTCTTTGGTGATATTGCAGTCTTGTTCTTGTGTGATACATGGATGTTAGGGAAATACCGTGGAAAACTTAAATTGATAGGCCTCGAGCTTCTTTTGATTCCTTTCTTAGAAGAAGATTTTTTTAAGTTTAGTTGATTTTCCATGGAGGTCTTGGTGCTTGTGTTGATGCAATAGACAAAGACCTAGGGTTTGAGGAATCATCCTAGGATAGACATGTTGACATCAAAACTGGTGCTAGACTTGTCTGAAATGCCATGTGCTTCTATGATGAAATATGATTAGGGTTTATAAACCCTAACGAGGAAAACAATTATAGTGTGGATACCTTAATGCATGTTAGGGTTTCATGAACTACAATTGCATACTAGGGTTTCATGAACTACAATTCCATGCTATAAATAGGGTTGAGAAGTTATGAGATGAAACACATGTACATGTATGAATTGAAAACCAACTAGGGTTTTGTGAACTACAATTGCATGTTATAACTATTGTTGAGAAGTTATGATATGGAACTAGGGCTTTGTGACCTCTTTAAAAGCTATGAGATGGAAGTAGAAACACATGTACATGTACAAATCCAAAAACAACTAGGATTTCATGAACTACAAATTGCATGCTATAACTAGGGTTAAGAAGTTATGAGATGGAAATATGGATTTATGAGTTGTTTACAAGTTATGAGATGGAAAAGAGAAAGACTCCTACAGTTTCATGAACTACCATTGCATGCTAGGGTTTCATGAAATACAATCTCGTTGAGGCTTTCATACTAGGGTTTCATGAACTACAATTGCATACTAGGGTTTCATGAACTACAATTGCATGCTATAGTTTCATGAACTACAATTGCATGCTATAGTTTCATGAACTACAAATTGCATGCTATAACTAGGGTTGAAAAGTTATGAGATGGAAGAAGGGTTTTATGACCTCTTTACAAGTTATGAGATGGAAAAGAGAAACGCACCTACGGTTTCATGAACTACCATTGCATGCTACGGTTTCATGAATTACAATCTCGTTGAGATTTTCATACTAGGGTTTCATGAACTACAATTGCATACTAGGGTTTCATGAACTACAATTGCATGCTATAACTAGGGTTGAGATGCTATGAGATGAAACACATGTACATGTACGAATTAAAAAGCAACTAGGGTTTTGTGAACTCCAATTGCATGCTATAACTATTGTTGAGAAGTTATGATATGGAACTAGGGTTTTGTGACCTCTTTAAAAGCTATGAGATGGATGTAGAAACACATGTACATGTACAAATCCAAAACCAACTAGGCTTTCATGAACTACAAATTGCATGCTATAACTAGGGTTGAGAAGTTATGAGATGGAAATATGGATTTATGAGCTCTTTACAAGTTATGAGATGGAAAAGAGAAACACACCTATGGTTTCATGAACTACCATTGCATGCTAGGGTTTCATGAACTACAATCTCATTGAGACTTTCATACTAGGGTTTCATGAAGTACAATTGCATACTAGGGTTTCATGAACTACAATTGCATGCTATAGCTTCATGAACTACAAATTTCATGATATAACTAGGGTTGAAAAGTTATGAGATGGAAGTAGGGTTTTATGACCTCTTTACAAGTTATGAGATGGAAAAGAGAAACACACCTACGGTTTCATGAACTACCATTGCATGCTAGGGTTTCATGAACTACAATCTCGTTGAGACTTTCATACTAGGGTTTCATGAACTACAATTGCATACTAGGGTTTCATGAACTACAATTGCGTGCTATAGTTTCATGATCTACAATTGCATGCTATAACTAGGGTTGAGAAGTTATGAGATGGAAGTAGGGTTTTATGACATCTTTACAAATGATGTGATGGAACTAAAATGGTATGGTATGTTGTATGTTAGTATGGTATGGTATGGTATGTTAGTACATGGTATGTTGTTAGTATCATATGGTATTGTAGGGTATGGTATGGTGTGTTAGAATGGTATGATGTTAGTATGTTATGGTTTGTTATATTAGTTGCTAGAGTAATTTCGTGAACTCTTTAAAGGTTATGAGATGGAGGTAGAAACACATGTACATGTACACATCCTAAACCAACTAGGGTTTCATGAAATACAATTGCATGCTATAACTTGGGTTGAAAATGGCCCTCCCCCTCATGTTTTCATGGCCAAATGTGTCTAGATATCACTAAGAAAGAACATGTTGTGGCATTATATTATTGATGTACTAGAATATAAGCCAACAACCTGCATAATAAACCTGCATATGGTTCACATATTGAGACATGGAACTACAAACTAGGGTTTTATGAACTTTTTAGGTTTGAACATCAAATTAGTCTGGTTAGTCTCATTTACATATAAACCAAATGGCCATATAGCCCTAGGATACACTTACAAATTGAAAACCAACCAGGGTTTCATGAACTATAAATTGCATATTATAAATAGGGTTCACAAGTTATGAGATGGAACTAGGGTTTTATGACCTCTTTAGGTATATATCCTTAGATTGGTTAGTATCATTTAAGTAAAAACCAAAAGGACCTATACCTAGGCTATGCACATACATGAAATAATTTTATTGGGATTAATATGAACTACTTAGTATTTCATATGTTCACAAATGCAAATACCAATGTGTGCAAATGCTAGGAACAATACTCAAATTATCAAATTGTTACAATTGAATTAAACCCTAGGTTATGAATTGAATTTATTTGTTATCATGAACCCTAGCTAACACTATTGTAATTGATGAATAGTTACATGCTAGACTTTCCTGAAATGCTAACCCTAGCTAGACTTGCTTGAAATTCCATGTGCTTCTATGATGAAAGATGATTAGGGTTTATAAACCCCAACGAGGAAAACAATTATAGTGTGGAGAATTGAATTTTAGCTTATATTATCTTTATGATTGGGTAGATTCTAGCATTGCTTATGCATGCTAATTTGAGATAATTTTGGGTTGAATTTGTTAAGTAAACTTTAATGGTGTTTATTTTGTTAGATATCCTAGGTGCAAACCTTTGGATAGGTCATCATGCACTTGTGTAGGCCATCAAGATGATGACTAAGGAAAATTCTTTAAAATAAAAGGAACTTGCTAGCCAAAATGACCCTTCAAACCATGATTGTACACCCAAAGAGAACATGTCACTACCAAAGGAAGGATCAATAGGGATGACAAGATAGGAAGTGAGTGGGTAAGATAGGAAGGCGAGCAAGTGACCTTAGGCTATGATAGGTTGGTAAGAAGGCTATTAGGGATTCCCTAAATAGGATATTACCTATCAAGGTTTCCTCATTGATTTTAAATCCCATGTTATGCATGCTAACCTTTAAACTTCAGTTAGGGTTAGGGTTTCCTCATGGATTCTAAACCCTAGGTTATGCATGCTAACCCTTAAATTATTAAAAGTGCAACAAGTACAATAGCTCATTAAACTTGCAAGTGCTCAATAGATTGTTATAGAAGACACATATTCATGAACTTGTTTCATTTTTTATTTGTCAAGGAAGAACAATTTTTATGGGACGTTAGCATTATGGGATGTTTTAATTTCAATTATGCATGTGGTTGAAGCATGTTAATGGCGTTGATGGGACGTTATCATCATATCATACAAAGTAAACCTCTCTTGCAACTGACATAAAAGTATTTCCAGCCAAGCATTTAGCATTATGATAGTCCTATATTTCACTTTTTAGCTAACCAGGACAAAGGTACAATCTTTTTAAGTAAACATCAGTGATAAACAATTTTATAAGTGACAAGTTTCCAAGCAAATGGGACTGTTAAACCAAATCAAATTTCCAGTCAAGTAAAATGTCTTATGACAGTCCAAGATATAATTTCTAGTCAAGTAGGAATGATAAGAAGTATATTCACTTGGATTTTGATGACACAATGACTTGCAAGCAATTCAAGGACTTTTCTAGTATTTTGCCAAGTTGTGGATGTTTATATACCACTGTCAAATTTTTTTACGTATGGATGGGAATGATTGTTTATATACAGTCCCTTTAGGCTGTCTTTGTGCCACTTTAAATTGGGTTATGGACAAATTTGAGGTGAGGCGTTAGTGAGTGGGTAAGATAGGAAGGTAAGGAAGTGACCTTAGGATATGATAGGTGGGTAAGAAGGCTATTAGGGCTTCCATAAATAGGATATTACAGTGAATATGTTAGGGAAGCTTAGGATGAGTTAGTGCTGTTCTAAAGCTGTCCAAAATGGATATTACAGTCAGAGATATAGGGAGAGTCGTGGGGGTCTAAGTAGTGTGAAAATGAAAGGAATAAGCCTTGCTTTAGAGAGAGGGAAAGGTAGGAGTCTAGGGCAAGGGTTTTAGCAAGGGTTAGGCTAGAATAGAATGGTTTAGGTGTGTCTTATGGCTTCCTAATAGGTAGTATTACATCCTAGTTTGATAGACAGTCCTAGGGTTAGTCAAGGATAGAAAATGGAGTAGAAGGACAAAGGTTAGAATTACTATGTAAATACCAAATGCAGACAAGTTCTTTCTATTGCAATTTGGACAATGAATAAGACTGTATTTTTATGCATTTGTGTATTTTTTTGTTAACTAACCTACAATGTTAATTTTTTTATGCATTTTATTATGAAATTACGGACTTTATTGCTTCGTCAACAATAATTATTGCAAGCACACCAATTGTAAACTAGTATTGTAAATAAGTACAAATTGATATATTAATATACAAAAATATCCAATCATATACAAAATATGGCAACTCATGCCCTATACAAAATATGGCAACTCGTGCCCTATACAAAATATGGCAACTCATGCCAAAATGCCACATCATGGCTAGTGTACATAGGAGGCTCTCTCAATCCTCCTGCCCACCCTTGGAGCTCCCACGTCCAACTCCAAAATCGATCTTCCTCTTCTTCGAGCTAGAGGAAGCTCGGTTCACGGGGCTGCTTCAACGACCTCCCCTTGAGCTCTGAAATGACAATAATCAAATGTCAACTCCTACAGGAAATTATGCAAGTATAAAACACAATTTAAATATCAAAATTACATTTTCAAATTTTAAATAGATCACCTCAGACGAGACCATAAGTGGTGAGCGGGATACCCTCCTCCGTGATCCAAGTCTCTCAGCAATGCCACCCTACAACATTTAAACAATAAGATAACTCATACAATTTACTGCTATGTTAATTTTCGTTAATATTGAACAAGATTTTCATAAACTAATCAATCTCACTGTGAACACACCAGGCTGGTCCTAGGGGCTGGCAGGTGGAGCAATCGACTGCTCCTCAGGGGTGTCAGGTGGAGAAGTAGGTTGTACAACCTACTCTGATGATAGGGTGGATGGCATAGAGGAGGATGTAGCCACATTGATGTTTTCTACAACACTAGGGGGCATAGTGGGAGAGGGCATGGACTGGAGTGGGCGAAGTGGTGATGTACGACGATAAAGTCCAACTGGCTGTAGAATGGAATGGGCCACCCTGGAAGAGGAAACGGGGGTGGTGGGAGAATATGGAGGAGGGGGATGAGGTATGGGATGGGGTGGAGGGATGGGTGAATATGGATGGATGGTGTAATGTGGTCGGAGGGGGGAGGGTGGAAACATGGGAAACTGCAAGGGAGGGGGTGGGGTGGGGTGGGGGAGCTGGATGGAAGTGTGGTGGTGGGTGGGAGACAAGGGATGGATGGAATGGGGTGGGGAGGGATGCAGGGAAAGAGACATGTATGCCATGGGATACACCTGGCATATATGGTGGGAAAAAGGAAGCCGATGGAGAGATAGTGACACCGATGCGGCTATGTGGTGGGACCTGCATACATATTCATGTCATCGTGTATTAGTACATAAAAAATATAACTATACGAATCTAAGCCATCAAAACTGAAATCAAATTTATACTTTATTACAAGATACCTGCTCACGAGGGGATCTATTGATCCCTGGTGGGGATGGTTGGTCACTCAATCCTGCAGACACCTGTTCATTTGCTAAAAAATATTTAGATTCAATTAGTAAATTTTAACTAAATACAGGCCGACAATTTAAATAAATATGCGACAAGTGACATCCAATTACTACTAACATTAAATTTAATTACTGAAAGAAAAATACCCGTGTGTATGCTATCGCGATGTCCTCAGCAGCTGCCATGGCTCCACCTAGGTTGAAGGAACCAACATCCTCCCACCCATGTGTTGTTACTGAATGACTATACATTAAAAAAAATAAGTCATCAACATCTGATTCTAAGTTAAATTTATTAGAAATTATGACATTAAATAAAACAATGACTAACCTGGAGTAGGTAGCTCTATGTGCCATGCTCCTGCATGGGAACCTGGCATGGATGCCCACAGCGAGAAAAATGATGTGGCACTGGTCTCATCGAGCTAGATGGATCCACCTGGCTACCACCTGTATCTGCTCTCCCTCACCCACCACCAGTAGACCGTGCAACAGTGTGTCTCTCGGGGGGGCCTGCTCGCTCTACGAGGACATAGCCACAAATTTTATGCTTGAGAAGGTGTCGCATGGTACGTTTGAAGGACTCATGGATCTCATCTATCCCACTACCTAACCCAGGGGGTTGAGGAGGTGGGTTTGGCTCTCATCTAGGTGCAGCAGGTCCTCTGAGTGGGTTCCGATGGGTGTGAGGTCGATCTTGGGCTAAGCCAAAACCGACGCCCTAGAACTCAGTGATGTCGAAGTATTTTACATGGAACCCTAACACAAACTCAGCCCATATTTTCCTGAGAAAATACTGTGGGACCTCGACATTGTTGCATGGAGGCTTGTCAAATACCATGAACCATCTATTCCTCCAGTTTTCTCTCCATGGCTAGTAATTACACCAGTCCATGCAAACTCGCCTCTTCCTCACATCTGGAGGTTGTCCTATTCTAGGATCTCTAAATTTGCTCCACATTTGGGCTTTTGTGATATTCAGGTTATTAATATCCTCTTTGGACATACCAATGCTATAATGCTCTCTCATTCGAGCCATATATTCGCTCAAACTGGTTATCTCACTATGAGCAATGTTGATAGATTCTATAATGTTTTGTATTGATGTGGCAAGGGAAATCCGAGAGGGTTCCCTTGTGTTCTTCAATTCATCACTCAAAATTCTTAATTGGTTTAAATCCCAGTGTAATTCATCTTCGAGGTTTTCTTCTTTGGTTAATTTGGGGTTTTCTTTGTTTAATTTGGGGTTTGGGTCCTCTGTTTGGTTTGTTTCATTCATTTCTTCTGATGGTTCATTGGTTATGGTCATTGTGGTTAGGTAATTTCTACCTCCAGTATGAAATTTTGCCCATTTCAATTGATTTTCAATTTCTTTTAAATTTTGTGTTTTATTTTAAAAACAATAACAACAATGAAATAAACAAAAAAATTGCATTCCTACTCTATTTACCGTACTCCAATGTCATTTTAGGTGATTTGCAAAAGTTGGTTGGGCTCCTTGGGGGTCGAATTCCTCTCCTTGGGGTCGAATTCAGCTCCTCCTTGCGCACTCGCGGGTTGCAAAATAATACAAACTGTTTTTTTTAATATACAGGGACACGCGCACGTCCTTGTTTGCTATCGTGCCTGACTTGCGCGTGCGGCCAAATGCGCGTGCGTGTCTTGAGGCACGTGCACGTTCTTATTGCTCACGCTGACAATCCAGCGTGGAGGTTCGTGAGTCCAAAGCAGAAGCGTGTGCGCGCATCTGCTAAGCGCGTGCACGTTGTTGATTTAGCCTGCTTGCGCACTCCCATTGCATCATAATTGGGTAGCAGCTTCGTGCGGGTACCCATATAAAATTTGATATCAAATCAATATTAATTTTTTTTGTTTATTTAATATGTTATTATTTTATTATAGTGTTACTCATCATTTCAATGTGATTAGATTATATATATCTTTGATAATGAAATTTAAAAGTAAATTAACATTATATATATTTTTGCTTAATTAATAATTTATTAAAATGCTAGTTATCCCTTCACAATTAACCACATAATGACACTTCTCAATCACACACGATTATCTAAATTAAAAAAAGGTAAATTGTATAACACTGAATATGCAAATTAAAATAGTCCATGCAAATGAAGTCACGGTGATGTTTTCCCAAAAAAAAATTAAAATGCTTATAAGAATACTTAACTTTGGCTAGTTTTATACATGCAGATGAGGTCAATGGTGTTGTTTGTGGAATGAGATCAGATATGGGTATATATGGGTATATGATTTTAGTGATATAGGAATATGTTATATGTTATTGTATATCTTTGGTCAGATATGGGTATATGATTTTAGTGATATAGGAATGTCACGATGAGGTATGTCATGGATGATTTTAGTGATATTGCCTTACGAACATCATAAGTTGATTTCCTTTTTAAATTTATCAAATGCAAAACTTACGAAACGAAAATGTCTTTAATGCAAAACTTACGAAAATGTTTATGATTCAAGAGAATAATTATTTATTAATAATATGGATTTGCAATTACGAATTAAATTTAATATATAAAATATAAATTAACATAATTTATTTTCATTTTAAATTCAAATATAAATTAACATAAATCTATTTTAATTTTAAATTTATTATGTACAAGAAAGATTAATTTCTTTTATGTACAAACCTTTTCTATAATGCAAAACTTGAGAAATGTTTTTACCTAAAAAAAAAATATAAAAAATTATGATTTTAAAAATGATTAATATTAATGTTTTTAATTATAAAATTTAAATTTATTTATCATATATTATGATAAATTTACATGCATTTACAAATTTAATAAATATTAAAATTTACAGACTTAATAAATATTAATTTTACTTATAATTTTTATTTTATAAATAAAAATGTTTATTATTATTATATTATTAATTTTAATTAATCATTTTATTATTTTATAAATAAAAATGTTTTTATCATTATATTATTAAAACTTTATTGTTTAATTTTTGAATTTGAATTTTTATTGTGTACTTAGCAGAATTTTTTTTGATAATATAGATTTGAAGTTAACATGCATATATTTCAATTTAATTTATTATAATAGTTACTATTATGATTTTAAGTGTTATTTTTAAATATGCATATTTTCTTTATTTTTTATTAATTATGGTAAACCATAGTTTAATTTATCATTTTTATAAGTGTCTCTTTTTAAATTCTTTTAATTTTTTTATTACTATGATGACACTTTTTCAAAGATTAAAATTATTAACTTAACATATAATTACAAATTCCTCTAAATATGATGTAATAATATGAATGTTCCATAGGGGAGGCATGTGTGAGGGGATCCTATTGGATATAGATGGAAATTAAATGTTTTTTTATGAATGAGGATTGGAACAAGCAACAAATAGCCAAGTGAAGTGGTACACACTTTTAGGAGGATTGGATCTCATAATTTCTTTCAAGGTTTCCAAGATAATGATTCTCGAAGACTCATTATTATTGATATCTTAGGCTAAGAAATTGATAACCTTCGACAATGAGGATTTATGATGTATTTAGAAAAGGATTTAGGACAAGTTGAAGGAGATCAGTAAGGTGAATATTTTGCATTTCCCAAGATGCAACATCTAAGAATTAGATACACTCTCAAATAGAGAAGTATCTCTAGAGTGTGGCTATTTTGTTTTAAATGCCCCACTAAAGGAGTCACATAAATGATGTTGGACCCATGCATTAACAACCCTCTACATATAACGGTGTTTATGGAGGGAATTTGGGAGACATAATCACATTTTGAATAGGTGGCACATAGAGCATTTAATCTCTCATATGGGAGAATCATCTCGAGCAGTCCTCAAGACTACTCTTATCGTTATGAATCTCCAACATATGGCATATTGTTCTTGTTATCGCGAAAAACTCACACACCTGCAACAATTTCATGATTCACATGGCAAATCATCATCAACATATAGCATGCATCCAACCGAAGACATCTTCACAAGATCCAAAGATCATATTGATTCCAAAATGGCCCCAAAAAAGTAAAAAACCACAACAATATGGGTTTAACTATGTTCATACACACTACAATGCACAACATTAGAAGCACACCCATGCTGCAGCACAAAATTTCCTTCGATATCCGTGCATCTGACACAGATGATGGGATCTCACCCACCGATGATGCATTGAAGACTCATGAAAGCTCCACTTACTCAAATGAATTCAAATTTTGATCTTTCACACACTTGGTTGCCTTAAATGGCCTCTTGGTGTGCTTTGGAGCCAAAACATGGATCAATGGGTTCACACTATGATCTTGTCATTTCTTGGCCACCTCTTGGCCTATAAAAGAAATCCATGGGCATGCTTATTGTAAGAACAATTTTGAGCAAAGTTATGTTGTTGGAATTGCAATGGAGCTTCCTCTTAGCTCACCTTTTCCCTCTTATCAACCATTCCAAATCTCCTTTGCCTCCTTCCCTCAAGGGGCAAGTGCCCTTCTCACATTTGGTTCATTAACCATTCTACAAACATTATTGGGCAATAAATGCCTCCCTTAGGAAGATTGTTTTCCTCCTTTTTGAGCTCACATAATCAAGGTGTTGTACTAGCTTGACCATTGGCAAACATACAAGTGGTTTGGCTCACATTGATTGTTAAAGTTTGCATCCTCTACTCCGTTTTTCATTTTGTTTAGGTTTTGTTATCATTTTCTTGTTTTTATTTGGTTTCCTCCTAACAATCTATTGTAGGATAACTTGGGTCACAATCCAATCATTACCAAGGGGCTCCAAGTATTGAGGCCTTGCTGCATCCTACAAGGCTAGCACCATCCCAAAGTGGGAAGGAACTTTTGTGCTTTATTTCCCACAATATTTCTCTCATAAACGATGCTAGTGGGATCTCTCATTGCAAAGGATCCCACATAGCAATATATTGAGAACATTTTGGTAGTATGCGATTGAAAAGGAATGGGAGGAAGTTAACTAGTAAGGAAACTCAATTTCAACTGACAATAATCTTGTTCAAGGTTTCCATGGTTGCGTTGTGAATGTGTAGCATAGTCAGAAGAGTTGGTGTTTATGGTCATTGATTTATAGGTGTTACATCCATGGTAAAGTTTCTAGGTTTTTCGAGCACTATGGATGATTCAGGTTGGAGCTTTGGGCTTGGAAATATCCAGGGAGTCATCATGGAGTTTTGTATTGTGATGACAATACTCAATTAATAGCTTGAGGGGATTATATCAGCTGTTGAACAACTTAATATTCATATTGCTCAGATGGATTCTAGGTTCAATGACCTATAAAGCGAGGTAAGGGAGTAGAGAGGAAAGATAGAGAATTTATTTGAAGCCTCAAAGGTGCATCAATAAATTCTAATGGTTGGTCACTCATAAAATGCACCTTGTGAAAATTCAAAGGCCGTGGAGGAATATTTGGCGCAGCAGCCTAATATCATCCTTGTTGACATATCCAACTCCCCCAGACAAGAAGAAGGAGATGTGATTTTGTAAGAAACATTTTAGTGGGACATCCTAGTTCTAGTTCTCTTATGCACTCTTTTTGTAAGTTTTTGTTGGGACAATTTGTTAATGGCTTTAGTACTAATTATTATGTTAGAAACTCATATGCAATATAATGTATCGATTAGATGGAAATTTTGTGGAATAGATCTACCGAAAAAGAGGCTTTTGTCAAATGATAAATCTGTAAACCCGATTGTTTTTATTATTTTATTTACT
>LPNX010675680.1:48428-66545 GCA_001517045.1 Pseudotsuga menziesii
GGACTATAAAATTAAAAATTAAAACTTAAATTTAAATATATCAAGCAAGAGAGGGATTAAAAAAAACATACACCTCAAGAAATTGGATCCCTTGTATCTATGCTGATATATTTACCAAACTAAAATAAAAATTTATAGAAGTCACTTTTTCAAACAAAATTTAGATTAATTTATTATTTTTTCTTTTACTAAAAAAATATAATTTCTTTAATAATAAAATGTAGAATTTATTATAAATTTATTGCATAATTATATTTATATTTTTAATTTTAATTTATATCATTTTTATATTTATTGTTTCTAAAAATATCCATATTCAAACTCCCTAGTGATTCTTCCATCATGATAAAAAATAAAATCCATGAAGTGGTAATGTCACCACAATTGCTAGCAGGTATTGCTACATAGCAAAAACTATAGAATTTCGACACTTTTGGCACAAAATTGTAACAAGAAAAAAAATTGCCACAAAAATCATAGTCATCGAACCAAGGTTTCCTACCATCATTAAAATTATGAAACTTAAAATTTTATCATAGTTACATCTACAATGTAAATTTTTGCTTCTTTTAAAAACAATTTGTTAAACCATACTCAAGGAAGACTTTTATAAATAATTATTATATCCAATGTGTATATAATTAAATCAAACCTAATTTAAATACAAACATATTATTTCCTGATCAAGAAAACAATATCTACACTATTTAATTACCATCTAGCCATAACATAGGAGTATCAAAACTGGAAAAAAAAACATGTCAACTAACAAAAAAATAAATAAAAAAGCTAAAAGATTTTGAAGAAAATAAATAACACTAACCTTTAATTATCTAAAAAAATTATTATTTCATTCGAGAAAATAAATATCAACCACTTATTTTTCCCTTAGGGTAGTAGGGTAGTAGGGATCATATATTCAAGATTACATTTTAATGACACCAAATGATGGGTTCATGACCGAATGAAAATACTAGTAAGCAACGACATCACAAATTGCTAATCTCTTTATTTGGCAACTTATTATTATCCATATCACTTGATGTGTAGAAAACTCTATTACTTTTTTAAGAGGAAGAGACAAAAGGAATATAGGCACATAACCTATCACAATCACTTTATACCATTATATATTGATTGAATTGAAATTAAATTAACTTTTATATAAGTCCACAACCTATCGATAACATAAAACAGTCCGGTTCACTCTTCAGAGAAGGCGTAAGCAGGATGGAGGTAATCCTACTATATGCTCCTGCATGGCCATCAGAATCCTCTCTATCCTTAGTATTGGTACATCATGGGTCAGCCTGGCCAGCTTCCCCTCCACAATATGAAGCATAGCTTCATCTCCAGTATAGTCCACTAGTCGCACAAAGGTCCTTGGATGTCCATCTAGTCGGACAGCTCCAATATTTGCATATCAGTAAAAAAACGTATCAGGATTGAATACATATGCATATATAAATTTATAATTTTTTATTATTATAAAAATTAGATAATTCCAAAATTAAAAGACTTACCCATGTTTCTCCATGCCCCTCTAGGAGGGAGAGCTAGTTTAGGATTGCCACAGAATTCTAAGCTTGCATATGGAAACTGCTCTAGAGCTGACACCTGTTGGTTCCACCATGAGTAAAAATCATGATAATACCCACCCTGGACCTCACCACCACCCTGACAAAGAAATACATCTCCCCACCACGTAATCCTAGGCTCACAGGAAGGGGAGGTTGGAAGTGTGACAACGGGGTTCAAGGCAGGAACCCTCTCGAAGAAGAACGCCACTAGAATACTTACATAACCAAATTTTTTCTTCTTCCCTGTCCTGTAGTCAGAAAGTTGCCTCTTCATGATCGGGACTAAGCCCGAACATTGGTCATACATCACGCCTCGTAGGCACTCCATTGTTATGTGCATGTGAATCTATGTAGCCAAATGCAAAGAGGATGACTCCGCTACTCTAACAATAGTGCTCACAAGTACTTTAATGGGAACTTTAGGGATATGTGAGATTGAGATTTGGGTCCCCGATTTATGAGCACCAGGTACACAATAGGTGTTGACATAATCTTGTACACTGAGAGGATCACCCCCTCAACGGTAGCGACCAAGTTCACAGGTTCCCCTCGATGAGACAAACCCGTGATGAAATATATATCCTCTGCAGTAAGCTCCAAGGTTTCTCCTTGGATTTCAAACATGCTAAGTTCGTGGTCCCATAAATGCACCAATTCCTCTAGCAGCTGAACTTGCACTATCATGTTTGATGTACGATAGAATTTGAGCAAATCCACACCTTTGTAGAGTAGGTAATGTCATGGGATCCCCCATAGCAAGTCGATCCATGTCCTCATTCTCTCTTTCACACCACTCTAGCACCATTTTAACCTTCCCAATCAACAAATTCACCATTATATTTGCCAAAAATATCCTCTGCACAGAACTCACGACTATCTAGTGAAGATAGTGTGAGATACTCATGGTTTCCTCACTGTGAGCCCGCGATTATATCGCAAAATCACGACTTTATAACGGGTTACCCACGATCACTGCACAGTTCCCTTATGGTAGGCTAAAAACTTAAATAAAGCATGAATTTTAACAATAAAAGGCATCAAAATGAAGAGGAGGGAGATATGAATTACCTGCACTCTGTGGATTGAATATCTGTCCACTCGATTGATCGCATTGATTGTTTGAAAATGAGAGGTATATTTTCCCAAATATGGTAAAAAAAGTGTTATGTTTTGTTACTCTATTTCTACTATTTATAGTAATTTTTTTTTAATTTTTACCCACTTTTGTATTCTTGAAATTATTTTCTACCATATGAACTAATACTAATCGTTTTTCAAACTTTTACAGGTCATGGATGAATTGGAGTATGATTCCTCTACATCTAGGATAGGATTTGGTCCCCTTTGCATGTTTTTCACTTATACCTTATCCCCTAATGAAATTTAGGACCTCTTTTTCATCCATGGACTACGATTTGTAACCACTTACCATCCTTCAAACATCATTGTTCTTCCATGGTTAGGACCGACCTCACATGGGTTACCCTATTTAGAACATCTTCTTTTCATTTTTGGTACCTATGCCGCATTTGTGCTATGTTGTGGGAGGCTTTGTAGTTTTTTTTCAAACCAAAATGAGCCTCATTTTGTATATTTTACCGAACTGCCCTTGATTATAAGGCCCCATCCCTATGGATTTATCTTTAAGCCCTGGTCTGACTCCTTAAAATAGACTAGATACCCGAGTTGATTTTTCTTTCATACTCGTTAAAGGAATTGAAGGATCATTCATAGTGGTATAAGTTTAACCCTTTTCCGGACCTTATGGATTATTTATGAAAAATGAATACTCTATCTTCTTCACAATTTAGAAGAGTATCTTCAAGTATATATTTATCCCTTTTCTAGTCCTAGAGGACTAAACCTATAGAAAAGGAACATGTTTGAGCTTACTTTTCTCTTTTTCATGCTCTAGAGCAAAAATTAAAAAGATTTCGAGCATACTTTATGCCATTGTCATGCTTGTTAAACCTCATAATAGAGCATCGAGTTTACTGTTGTCAGTACCATTCTCATTAATAAATGGAACTTTTCAAGTGATCTTTCCTTCCTTCACACCTGTTAAACAAAGGCTACATGCTTGATTTTGAAGGAGCGTCGGTTGGGTGATAGTTTACCCCTTTTCCGGACCTTTCCGACTAAGTACATAAAATGTATACCTTAGTTCTTTGGAAGCTAAGATAGTTCTCCTTTGGATTGTTTTACACTTTTTTGGACTCAGGAGACTAAATTTACGAAAAAACACCCCCCTAGTGTCTTCTTTGGAGTTTTTAGAGTCTCAAAACTATGAAAGGATCCACTTCCCATATTGGTGGACTCCTCTGCATTTGTCGTTAGTATAACTCTCTAACTTACACTCCAATTACATCCTTCCATGTTTGATTTCAACTCATGTATTCACATGGTAGGATTCGTACTAGTTTCTATGGATTTGGACGAAGACCTTGGGTTACAACCTATCTAACCTAAGTTATGCAATATTGTTCTATGCTCTGTGACACTATCTCTAGATATTGAAGATCCATCACTGTACTATTGTGGATTTGACCCACCATTGTAAAACATAAGTCGTCGTGTTTCCCGTACTATATGATGTAAATGAATCTTGTAAAGGAGCAATTGTTCCACATTATTGAACATGGAATACTCAATAATGATTTTGTAAATGACCTTGATTTGTGTGTTTCAGATACTTCTATGCGACCTTAATACTAATTCTCTCCATGGTAAAATATTTGTAATATATTTCGGCCATCGCTTCCCTCTAAACTCATACATTAGGAGGCATTTGTTATACTATGAAACAAAACTTCTCCATCCAAGTGCTGACACCAAATGTCTCGGTACACAAAAGGATAATGTGGATTGAAGTATCCTAAACAATATAGATGAAGTGAAGTCTTAACACATACTCCATCCTTTAGCTTTTACCATGTTTATAAAGAATTTTGTCTTTCACTCACGACTCTTCTTGTGACAAGTCATGTGTCACTCATGGTTATGCCCATACACAACCCACGAGTCAACTATAAAATGTTTCACTCACGAGTTTCCTTCATAGAATCTGTGAGTCACTCGCGGTTTACCTATATATGCACAAGTGAGTCCCTCAAGAAAAAATAAAAGAATAAAACATGGTTAGTCTAGGGGCAGTTGAGTTCAAAATCATAACGTCCCTAACTCCCCTAACCATCCTAGGCCTCATAAGCTCTCCTCATCAACAAGTATAAATAGAGGGGAGGGATAGAGGATAGGGGAAACAAGTTGGAAGAGCAATGTTATACTGGAGGAATCCATTGGAAAAATCAGCAAGAGAATGAGCAATTTCTTGGTAAACAAAGAATCTTTTCTCAGACAGGGTTGTAATGTTCCCTGAAACTTCTAAATAAAGAGTGAATTTCTTTCATATTGTCTTTGCACATGTTCTTGTTGTTATGAATTATGAAATGTATTTCTATTTGTCCTTATATGCAATTATAATCGTTTCACATTTCTTTATATAACAATCATGATTTCTATGGAGAAACATCAATCTCTTTTGCAGGTACAAAAGGTTAGGATCTTGAGGATCATTTGAGAAAGAAGGCTAAATATTGGATCAACCATCAGTAAGAAGGTACACATTCCATTCATCCTATTTATCTTATATATGTTTCTGTGATAATTTATATCTGTAAGCCAAAACCTAGTATGTTGGTGACCCTAAGACCCCAAGTCATAATCTAGATATCCCTCACAACACTCAATATGTTCTTCTATTTTGATTACACCAACTATCTAGTGTAATATTCACCACTGAAGAGGTGTGTCTAGCCCCTAGAGCAATGTCTTGCCATAATAGACTCTCTCTTTCTGATAGAAACCACGAACCTTTCTTTGTATCTTTCGATACTTCGATCTGTTGTATACTTGATCTTGTATATATACTTGGAAGACTTCACAAAACTTCCCTTCATGTCCTGAACTCATATCCAAACATCATTCTGTATGATCGACTAGTACTTCTTGATCATATCATCCTTCCATTCTTCCTTCTTGGGAAATTATTTCACAACGTGTCCTTTCTCATCACAACTGAACATCTGAGTTGTGAGATGTCCTTCTGAAGTCCTTTTATTCTTTACGGGAATGTTCTTCCTTTGTGTTCTTTCTCTTCTTGGCATGAGTTATTAGGGATTTATTTTCATATTCATCCATCTCTTCTTCTTTTTCCATCAATCAAGCTTCTTCCTATGTGCTTTCCTTCATAGGTGATATTCCTTCTAGAAAAAATACCTTGAATGAACTTGGAAGACCATTCAAAGTTATAATCTATGCTTCTTTTTATTTGACATTGTCTTCAATGGCTTCTAATTGCTCCTTGAGCCAAGATCTCCTTGTGAAGTAATATTGAATGTTTTCTGAAATTTTCATCTTCACATCCTTGATTTGATTTGTCAAGTTCATCTTTGTACAAGTTTTTCATTGAATTGAACATATCCTTGGTAGTCTTCAAGTATGATACATATTCCATATCCAATGGAGATGAAAATACTCATCTTGGTTTCGACTAGGTCCTTCTTGTGATTTGTCTTCATCTCCCTCTGGATTTGTAGCTTCTTCTTTGACATAGTTCTCCAAGTCATGTTTTTTCAAGTATGAGAAGTACTTATACTTTCATTATTGTAAGTTCTCGCCTCCTTCAAGCTTGTCCTCAATCTTGGTACTATTTGTCATCATGATAAAAATGATAACCTCAAATGGAAGTAGAGAGGATAGAACTTACCAATGATATTGCTTCAACTTGATGCTTGCTTAAAAGGTTTTCTAAAAGAATGGTTCTGGTGGACCTAGCATTTGATAGAGAAACCCTAATTTTTCAACCTAGGTATTTTTAAGATCCAGTTGAATAGAAATATGTGCGTCCTCAAGGAGAGTTGAGCAACATACTTATTTTCCCAAAACTGTGGAGAAAATATCTGATGCCCTTGTTTTCCTTCACAACAGTGTTAGGTAAAAAGTTGAGAGGAAACAAAATGAGAAACTTATTATATATAAATATGTTCCCTCCTAGGGATATTTTAATAGTCCTACTTTTTAAATTGATCGGTGGGGGGAAGTGACCGAAACAGGAATCCTTAGTTTTCTGCAATTTCTTATGCAAAATTGTCTGATCTTTATTCTACTATATCTCTAAAATTGCTTCTTATTAATGTGTGAAAGTTCATCCTAAGATATCGTTCTCTATATTATTTCCAACCCCATAGGTTAGAGCATAATTGGATTCACCAATTGGGAATTATGTGAAGTTTCCCAAAGTGACTTATTTCAGGAATGTTTAACATAACGAACTTGTACAAACTTCCATGTGTCACTTTTTCACCTTCACGGTATGAAACTCTGACCACCAAAACTCTAGTTCGTTTCCTAGCTACAACTTCTTGTGAAATTTAATTTGGACCTTTCTAGCAAGAGATATAGCAATTATCCCTAGGTCACATGTTTAAGATTGGATTCTGAGAGAGGTTGGAACCCTGATTTGGAGGAATCATATTACAAAAATTACAATGAATCTGGTGCTAAAATGAGAACACAAGGTACAAAAGGAATTTATCTTCGACCATTAAACGTTTCATCTCCTGACTCTTCTCCAATATTGAGTTATAGCGAAAATGCCAAGATGACTAGATTTTTCCTTCTAGGATTTTTCATGCATGAAACCCTAATATCCGGTAGTTGCAGTTGTAGTAGTGTTTTGATTGCACACACACTTCTTTCAAGGTGGATCTGATACCATGTTATATTTTTAATGGTTATACAATATCTAAAACATTTAGCATCATAACATCATAACCATAAGCAAAGGATCATTGAAAGAAAGACAAGCACATCAATACAAAAGAACATAAAGATTTATTGTGGGAAACCCTCATGGGGGAGAAAACCCAACAAAAAATACGCAATGTAAAATTCAACCAAGTATAGTGTAAAACCCCAAGAACAAGAATAAATAATTCTCTTCCACAATACTCTCTCTCTCTCTTGAGGAATGCTTCAATGTAAAGTGTGTCACAATGAGAGAGGCACCTCACTTATTTATATTCATCAGGTGAGTGACTACTAACTAACTAGCTCTACCAAGTTCTCTAATTAGGGCCGAGCTACCTAGGAAGACTCAAAATACATTTTATATATTAATTTGGTGGGTATTATTTCCCCAAATTACAACAAAGGTTTTACGTCATGACTTTTACATGACCAATTACATCAAGGACATATTCGAATGAAGGAATAACATCTTCGAAGGAGGACTACAATAAAAGTACAATAGAATATATTCTGAAGTTACAATAATTTAACTCTTCCTTTCTATGATTGTGCACTAAATCAACAATAAGGTACTCATGATAGTTGAAGAAATCAATAAAAGGAAAGTGACAACAGCATGTCGACATGGAAGAAAATTTCCGCAGGACAATCAATTAAATGGAGCTTTGGAAAAGGCCAAAGCTATGCTATGTAAATAAAAACATCTAAATTAATCATGAAGAAGTGAACATTTAATTTAAAATCCATATGGATAAATAATCTCTTTTCAATGAAATAGATACCTAAATACACCCATCCATTTATACAAATAAAAAAACTTAAATACATGGTGAAAAATCTTTATCAAGCCACAAACATTCACTTGATAAATTTATACTCTTTTCATTTATACCAAAATGAAAATCACATTTTAAACCCTTTCCATTTAGTGCTATTACCTTCTCAAGCACAACGTGATCTGGAATGCTTTTTTTCAAATTCTGTGATGTGATTCAATAGGTTTAATGCAATTTATCCAATTTATGATAACATAGATTTAGCAAAACCACATCTATGTTATGTTCCAATAAATTGGAAATAATTACTATTTTTCAAAATTGTTGTTATCCAATTGGTTAAGTTTATAAAAATAGTTTTACATGATAGTTTTTTTTTTTACAATTTGAGATGGACAAAGAAGAATCCTCTTTTTATATTGCATGAAGATAAAAACAAGTGCAATGTGGAGTAAGTAGCTGAATGGTAAGTCACTCTTGGAATGACGGTGTAACCTGTGTTCAATTCTCTCAAAGGAGTTTCTCAATTGAATGGGAGTGCAGTTCAATGAATGGGAATTTTTAAGGTGCATTGCATTGTAGGAACATGGAACCAGGATATGAACCTCCACCTTCTCATTCGATAAAATTGGAATGATACAGAGAATATTCGAAAATCACTAATCCCATGAGAGATATAGATTTGGGTTAGTTAGAAACCCTAAATTTCATTGGATCCCCCTCCTCGGATGGATCCATATTTGGACGAGCGACGTAATGTCTAGAGGCAAGTTTCATTTGTCTCAACTTCCTTGGAGAAAACCTCCTGTTCAAGATTCAAAGTTTGTCAAAAGGGCCAAAGTTTCAGATGTAAATATTTCTTTAGCTGCCTCCAAATATAAAGAAGTTGTTCTATTAGAGATAGGGCTCGTCGAACACTTTATCGGCTTGTGTCCTTCCCCTCTCTCTATAAAAGTTTGGCACAAAAAAAATTGGAGACTGTTAATCCAAGGCGATGTGCAAAAAAATTTATGTGGCGGGGTTTTTTTTGTATTCATATTCAAGAAAAAGGAGGACCTTGATTTTATTTTTAGAAATGGGCATTACTTTATGGGGCCAATGGTCATGTACATCAACAAATGAGACCTCTCATTTGATCCTGAGAAAGGAATTCCCTCAACAGTTCTAGTATGGATGAAACTCCCTCACCTTCCTCTGCACTATTGGAATGACGAGGACCTTAGAGTAATCCAGAACACATAGGGAAAATACATTGACAGATCAGATCGAAAACCCCCAATGTTTTATTGTGCCAGGATTTGTGTAGAAGTAGACTTGGAGAAAGGTCTACCATAAGCTATCAACCTATCGACGGAAGGTTGTAACCATTTAAAAACTATGGTTTATGAACAAATACCATTTAAATTCAATGTATGCAATGAATAGAGTCACTTTTCAAAGATATTCCCAAAAGGGATGCAGTAATACATAGAGGAACCATTGGGGAGGAATGAAACAAAGTAAACGGGAAAAGAGGGAACAAGACGAACCCTAATAAAATTCAATCCCCAAATAAAAAAGGGATATATGAAATAAGGTTCCATATCATCACCTCAGAAGATAGAGAAGAATGAAAATATGCCAAAGAGGAGAAGTAGAAGGATGCTTGTAAAGATTTAGAATGTGAGGCAATCATAGCTGAAATCAGAAAGGAGGAGAACTATGTCCAAACCCTACCTAGCCAAGATTACATAGAAATAAGATTAAAATCATAGGTGAAATCAAGAGGATCAATTATGAGATCAATATCAAAGGAACATCTAGAGGATACATCAGAAAACAAAGAAGAAGAATCAAAACCTCAAGACAAAAGAGGAAGGAAACCCAACAAGACATTAAGATGTCTGGAATCAACTCAGGAGAAAGTAACTGAAAATCAAACCAGTTTAGATCACCATGAAAGAATCATTTCGACAGGAAAGCAAGTTCAGGGAGTGATAGAGGAAAAGAAGGATAAAACTCGCTCACAAAATCAAAAGAAATAATGAAGGCAGTCTCTTGGAATTGCAGAGGGTTGGGAGGAAAACAAAAGATAGAAGCAATCAAAATGCTAAAAAATACAGAAGCAATTAAAATTTTTGTTATCGAGGAGACTAAAATGCATGAAGAAGAATACCTCAAAGTAATGAAAAGAATATGGAAAAATGGTGAAGGAGGAGAAATTAGTGCCATAGGAGCCTCTAGGGGGATCCTCACCTGGTGGGATAAAAGTCACTACAATACGCTTTCAGGTTTGGAAAATTGACATTGGTTATTTGTAGAGCTAGAGGATATTAATAATAAAGAGGATCTCTAGGTTGGAAGCATTTATGGACCCACGAACCAAGGAACTAAATAGGAATTTTGGCATTCCATGGATAATTAGAGGGATAGGCATATGCAATCTCCCTATGTCATTGCAGGAGAATTTAATTTCACTATCTTAGAAGAGGAAAGGAGTGTAGGTTCCAAATTCTAGGACCCATTCGGTAAAATATCAGAAGATATCATGACCTCTTAGGGTTTGATTGATTTCAAATTAAAAAGAGTAAAAATTATTGGAACAAAAAAAGAGTAGGACCATGACATATAGCTGCAAGACTCGACCAAATTCTAGTAAGCACAACCTTTCTCGATAAACCTGCAATTTTGGAATCCAAACCTTTATCTTCAACAATATCAGATCATAGACCAATAACTTTATTCCTCTCTTCTACTAGAAATTTGGGTTCGCTACCCTTCATATTCAACCCTTTGTGGTTGGATATGGATGGTGCTATGGATTTAATAAAAAATGCTTGGAGTATCTTTGTTCTTGGATCCCCAATATTTAGTTGGGAATCCAAGTTAAGAAGCGACAAGGTGGCCCTTAAAAAATGGGTTGCACAGAATTATCAGGATATAGGAAAGGAAAAAAAAATAGACTTTGAGGAGCTTGGAAAATCTGCAAGAAAAAATGGAGGTAGCACACATCTCAGAGGAAATATTGATGCAAGAAAAAGAACTAGATAGGAAAATCAAAACCTTAGCAAGGAAAGAGGAAGAAGAATGACGACTGCGCTCTAGAAGTTTATGGCTAAAAGGTGGGGATATGAACACTAATTTTTTCCATAATCAATGTAAGGAGAGGCATGGAAAGAACACTATAACGAATATAATCAAAGACAATGGAGAAAAGGCAACAGATCAATGGGAAATAAAAGAAGAGATCGGAAGCTACTTTAAGAAACTCTATAGAAAAGAGGAAGAGGTTACTAAGGAAGAGGCACTAGAGATATTAAGTGAGGATATTCCTCCCTTAATCACAAATAAAGACAATGAAATCCTAGATCTCTCTATTATGAAAGAGGAGGTCCACGAGGCATTATGGTCTCTTCATCTAGACAAATCCCCTGGCCTAGATGGTTTATCGATAATATTTTTTAGAAGGTGTTGATCTATTATAAAAATATGTATGATTAGAATGCTTAAATGGACTCAAACTAGGGATAAATTAGGAAGAGAAACAAACACCACCTTTCTTTCCCCGATCCCCAAGGAAATCAATCCATCTAACATTAAGTGCTTTAGGCATATATCACTTTGCAACTCCTCTCACAAGATTCTCACCAAAGTTATACCAAACATGATTAAAAAGGTTATTTTGAAGCTCATCTCAACAAATCAAGGTGGGCTCATTGGTGGATGACAAATCTATGACATTATCCTCATGGTCACAGAAGAAATACACTCGATTGAAAAAATGCATGAAGCAGGCATGGCCTTTAAATTGGATTTAGCAAATGCATTTGACATAATCATACATGATTTCATCTTCATGGTTCTCAAAAAGTATGGATTCTCCAACAAGTTCACAAGATGGATCAAAACTTGCATTGGTGCTCCTTGGATAGCCCCTCTTGTGATGGTATCCCAACAAATTGCTTCTATATCAAGCATGGGATTTATTAAGGATGCCCCATGTATTTGTTCCTTTATATCCTAGTGGCGGATTCATTGATCAGAAGGTTAAACAGACTCAGACTAGAAGTAAACATCCTTGGACCATCTTATGTTAGAGGATTGCAACCTATAAAATATGCTCAATTCATAGTTGATATGATTCTTATGGGGAATGATCCCATGCAGATTGCTAGAAGATTCAAACCCTCTCTAGATCTTTTTCTTAAAGCCTCAAGGATTCAATCCAACATGGACAAATGCTATATATATGCATGGAACAACAAACCAAAAACCCTAAGAGAAATATCTTTGGTGCTTGGGATAAAAGTGAACTATGATTGGTTCTTGTTTATATATTTGGGATTACCTATAGCAAGGAAAAACCCCAATTCTATAATGTGGAATTGAGCGATGTAAAGAATAAAGAAAAAGGTGCAGTCGTGGGGGACGAATGGCTTATCTTGGACAAAAAGTGACCCTCATCAAATCAATCCTTTCTTATTTTCCTACCTACACTAGCGCTATGTTCCTCTCTCTAAAGGCAGTCATGAACAACGTCATCATAGAAATTAGGAAATTCCTTTGATAGGGTGGGAAATCACAAAGAAAAAAGTTCCACGTTGTGAACTGGGCTATAGTCAAAATATGATAAATAAAAAGGAGGGCTATAATTGAGATATCAAGGGTTGATGAACATAGCCATGGGAGAAAAAATTATCTGGAGATTGATCCTTTGGAAAAATGAATGGTGGAAGGAGGTTATAATGAAGAAGCACATCAAGAAAAATAGATCAAAATGCCTTGGTTACAACTAGGACAGGAAAGATACATCCATATGGAACACATCCATATGGAATCTCTGTAAATATTCCGCTGATCTAATAAAAGACACTGTTCATTGGGTCCCCAATAATGGAGGAACGATCAAAATTTAGATGGAAAAAATACTAGGATATCCTCCATTAGCCACTATTTAAAATCTTGAAGATATTTGTGGTTGGATGCAGGAGAATAACTTGCTCACGTTCAATGATATCTCATATTGGATGAGCTTTGGGGCCTGGTAAAGGTGGAAACTCTCGCAACCCCTACAACAGCTCCTACAAGAAATCGGCCTACTCCTTTCAGATCTGCATGGGAAATCCCCTTATCATCTTAGAGAAAAGTATCAAAGAGGTTGGGGTCGCTATGGAATTTATATAGTTAAAGAAGGTTACAAAATATTGGAGGTGAATGCATATCGGTCATCTCCCAAAATTTGGAACTAAGGTATGGAACTCAAATTGTAACCTGGAAATTAATTTCTTATTCTAGTTGTTAGCTCATAACAAGCTTCTAAATACCGACAACCCCCTCAAAATAATAATCGAAGGCCCTCCTAGTTGTGGGTTGTGTAAGTCTTCTAATGAAAACACAACCCATCTCATTTTGGCCTATAAGTTTGCTTCACAGGTTTGGGATAAAGTGTTGGGGAGACTTAGTAGAAGGATATCTATGCTAGGAAAAATCAAGGAGGTATAGAAAATCAAAAAATGTTTTATCCTAGGAATTTTGGGAAGAAGCCAATCCTTCAAAGAGTTTGGAATCTAATTCCTAAGAACATCTGTTGGAAAATTTCACTAGCAAAGAATAGACACATCTTCCAAGATTAGAAGGATGATTCTAATAGGGTATCTTATAAAGCGATCAACATGGTTGTCGAAAGGATGTTCTCCAAGAACATTTTCTTCCCTGATTCCTAAGCTTTAACCATCCAGGAGGGCAGCTGGTGTAGGAAATTTTTGAAACAAATCTCTCCTCAGACCAAACATAGCTAGAGTTTAAAAGATTTGGAATTTAGGAAAAATTAAATAGAATTTCAACAATGTCGGGAGAAGCAACAATGTTACTCTCTCTTCTTCGATGGAACATCGAAAGGTAACCTAGGGGAGGCAGGTGTGGGGGGGATTATTTTTTATCCTGGAGGAAATATAGTTCACTCTTTCTCCTCAAGCCTTAGAACCAAAACCAACAACAAATCCAAACTTTTATCAATTTATCATGGTCTTGAATTAATTTCGAAAAAAACCATCTCGAGACTAATGGTAATTGATTATTAAAAGGAAAATTATCCATAATATGAGATCCATATATAAAAAGGGCACTATCAGATGAAAAAGAATTTATGACAGGATTTGCCACCTCAAAAAACACAATCAATTTAAATTCTTCCACATTCTTCGGGTGACTAATGAATTATCTGACAAGCTATCCAATTAAGGAGCTAGGTCTATACACCCAAATGCGAGTGACTGCCATGCTACCAATGAAACGAGGGAGGCTGACAGGTCTCCTCCTTCCCTTGCATGACGTCACATGCACTCACCTTATGGCTATGGGCATTAACTTTAGCATGGGACGTGGCCAGCGCCAGATCCGTCGATAAGACTCGGTTGTCAACTCATCGCAGGGCATAGTTAATGAGCCATCTTTCTACATGGGACGATGTGCCCACCATTATCACCCTTAGTATGGCCCTCAGCTGGCTCATTGTCTCTCGCTGCTCCAATAATTCAGTGCTCTAAGGATCCCAACCTTCACCACCCCTGACATTTATGCACTCGTCTCTAGTTCTACTAGCTTCCTTCGCCATTTTTATCCTCAGTCTCGCCTTCTTCTCGTTCACCAATTTTGGTCTCAGAGGCTCTTAGCCTTCACCACCCATTGCAATTCAGCTCTCGGCCCTGGTCCAAATAGGTTTTTTCACCACACCACCATGCCCAAAAGGATGTACGACAATCCTCGTCGTGCCCGTCAGGATAGAGGTGCTCACGCAGAGCACCTAATTCAACTCTTAGCAATGGCCAGTGGAGATGATTTTGATATCAAAATCCCTAAAGAGGTGCAGCTGATGATAAATGACTAGGAGGACGAATTATCTGGAGCTTCCAATGCTACTGGACAAACCCTAGTTCGAAGGATAAATTATTGGGTCATCAAGAATTTGCTCATTTGCCTCATCCTTAGGTTCTTCTCCCAACCCTTGGCTCATGACCCTCTAGTGCCTCCCATCCCTCTGCCACCATTGGCTCCTCCAACTACTCCCCCCCCCCCTCTGCCTGCTCCTCTTAGTTCCATTATTTCCCCAGCCTCCATCGATGTCCCTCCTCCCACTTTCATTGCTCCTCCACAAAGTCGCCCTTCCACTCTTTCGACGAGTAAATTCTCCTCCAACCCAGTCGTGGCAAAAAAAAAGCCCCTCTGCCAATAAAACTACCCCCAACAGGTAGCAACGTTGTGGATGACTCCACCAGTGACGAAGTGATGGATTCCTCCAGCGATGATCTAGCAGACGTGCCAGAAGAGCCAACTCAGCCAAAATCTATAGGTTTTGGTTGCCCCATATAGGAAGAACCTTACCACACGCCATAATCAGGTTTTGTCTTGGTTTCATGTCTTTTTGGAATGTATGCTGGCTCTACAATCCTTACCCGGGGTTTGTCAGGGTTTCATGTCATTTCACTGAATTTATGTCAGCTAGTTAGGTCCTCTCCAGGAACCTGAATGTCTTTGTATAAGTCTCTCTTTATGGGCCTGTTTTCCCTCCTGGAGGGAGGGTCCCGGTTTTGTGGATTTGTTTTCCCTCTTGGAGGGAGGGTCCGACTCTTCACTGAACCTCTATGTTTTTCAATCCATATGAGTAGGTCTGCATCTCTATTTTGTAACTTTATCTGTACCGTTGTTCTCTTTTTTTAATAGAATAGCATCCAACTTACAAAAAAAAAGGAGCTAGGTCCAGACAAGGGGAAATTGTTTATGCTAACCAAGAGAATAATTACAAACACATTCCTTAACCATCTTAACCTAGATATTAGTTATATGATAAAGTCGAATTCTTTAGTCAGGGTCTTGTGGCTCAAAGGGACGTGTGGGAATTGGCATGAATGGAGCTCATACCTCATGATGGAATGCATTGAAGTGGCCTTTATTGCTATAGTTCTACGGGACCTCGAGGGTGTTGTTCACACAAGCGAAATGGAGGAGCAACAGGTAAATTGGAGAGGCTTCCAGAACCCCTTTTCATTGTTTGCAAACATGCGAGAGGGACAAGAAGGTGAAGAGATTCTGCATTTGCAAGGGTGGTTTGAAGATTTTCCTTACTGCTATGAAGGCGATTCTCCACAAACGATGGTGAAGGAAGGCTAGGCTGTTCGTTTGTCCATCATAAAGTTTGGTATTGAAGATCTTAAATTGCACATGCATAGGGTTTTTGACATAGTATCCTGTGGGCATGAAGGAGAATAGAGAAACCATCACGAATATCCGGTATATCTCCAATCAAATTGGTTGCCAGGACTCTATGATTGATGACCTTGAGCGAGACTTGAGGGAACTCATGGGTACAATGGACATCATCAAGGAAGAAGTGTTGAAAATGGCTAAAATGTCTCAGTGTAGCCATTTCCAGGGGTCTCTAGACGATGGATATCATCCTATGGAAGAAGCATATGTAACTCAGCCAATCATCGGTCACAAAGGCAAGAAGTTGTTGTGTCTCTCTTTCTCTCTCAAATTAGTTAAATGTTTTTTTGTATTTTGTTGAACCAACACTTAGTTAAGGTTTATCCTTCTTATGGTATGGTTACTACCAACAAGCATAGTAGGGATCTTAGAAAAGTGAATCTAGATATAGTTGTTGTTGTCTCATTTTCTCACATATCTATGAAATTAGGACTCATTTTGGCAATGCAATGAATGGTTGTACACATTTTTTACTAGATACAATCTTTTCTATATTAAAAAAGGGTAAATTTTATTTAAGTGGCAAGTCAAAATTCAATATATATATATAAATTCAAAATAAACAATTATATCAAAATACCTCAATTCAGTTGAAAACTTATATGCATAGGGGATTTGACGGGAAGACTTTCTGATAGTATAAACTACTCTACTTGAACTAACCCACCAGCTAATCAATCAATCTATCATATTTGACCACAAATTAAATAACAAGTATTATGTACATGTCAGTCAAGAATGGCCAATTTTTTAAAAGACCGGACGCTGTCATCAATAATCTTCTCCATTCCGTACTTGTAATGGAATCCCAGATCTAATAATTTCTTAGTTGAAATGGTGGCTACACCAACAGGCTCATCAAACCTGCATCAAAGGGATTTTAACAAATTACCAAACATTTAAATAGCAGAGTAATCCAAACGACATCATAGAATATGATCACATAGTTTTCTTTGTAATCTGCACACAAGGCATTACTGACTTTGTTTTGATTGTGTACTGTGGATAGCGTTCAGAGATGATATGTGCAAGCTCTGGAATGGTGGTGGTGTGCCCACAGCAAAGATATCGTCCTTCTGCAGCTGGGTGCTCCATCAGAAATAGATGAGCATTGCAGCCATCTTGAACATGGATGAGCAGAACATAATTGCCCAAGACGTGGCTGGCTTGTAGTAATGATCCATACAGTTGTTGATTGCCTGCGTATTGAACCAGCTCATCTGTTAGTTAAAGAGCAGCTATATAAGAAGATATAAGCTGAAATGGAAACGAAGGTTTAATTCACTTTTAAGTATGTTATGGCATCAAATTATTTCATGCATTTGCACTTACGAGGATTTAATGGAATGAACCCACTCTGAAACATATACCTGTTATCAAAGACAACATCGTCTTTACACTTGAGGGGGCTGTGCCGGTAATGGAATGACCTGCAACCATTGGTAGTACAATGCTCACCACGACAAGAGGCGGGTTCTCCTTTCCAAACTGCATCGCAGCTTTCTCTGCAACTATTTTCGACTCCCTGTAGAACTGCAAAAGAGCAGGAACATGAATTTATAATTTTAATTCTTCTTCTTTTCCTATGGATTCGAGTACTGTAATCCTCCTTAACAAAATTAAGCTTAATTACCCGCGCCTGGGTACTGGTTTTCCTAATGGCGTCCAGTGAAGTCCAGCACGATTCATCTAAAACAAGTAGAGACTTGTCA